>JANAVB010022233.1:50000-237500 GCA_029216955.1 Iris pallida | reverse complement strand
TCGAGATCTGTTAAGAAAAATGAAGGATCTTTGGAGCTTGGTGGAGGCTTGTCCAAGGTCTTCGGCCACTACAAAAGTGTAGCGGTGGACAGACCTGGGGGATTAGCTCCGGCGGTGATCACTCGAAGGTACGGCAAGGGAACGACGAGGTCGGAAAGCTCGATGACGCGGCAGCTGCACAGATCTACCCAGACAACGTTGGATCTGGACAGAGAAGTACGGTGCTATGAAAATCAAGCTCGATGGTCACTAGTCTGGTGTCGGCGGCGGTGCTCAGGTGAGTGGGCGGTGGTGATGTGTGAGGGGGTCGACTAGAGTAGGGCTGTACAGTGGAGTCAAGGTAGTGATGTTGGTGGTGTTAGGAATTAGCTGATGGTGTTAATGGAGTTGGCTGTGGCAGTATCTTGGTGGTGGTGGTAGGATCGGCAGTGGAGTCGAGGTGGTGGTCGTGGCAGTCATGGTGGAGGTACGGTAGTTGTAGGTAACGCTGGATAAGGGAGAAGGAGGAGGCGCGGTGGCTTTGTGATGGCTGGGTTGGTCTGACAAGAATAGTAGTGTCGGAGACAATTAGTGGTGATGGACGGAGGAGTGGTGGTCGAGGAGGAGGAGAAGAAGAGAAGGATGAGGAGTAAAGTGGGCGGCGCTCCGTCGGGCGTACGGCGGTCGATCGTCGGAGCTCGACGGCGAACAGCGGCGGACAGAAACTGCAGGCTATTGATAGTGAGAGAGTATAGTAAATTTTTATAATAAAATATTATAAAGTCCCCAATATTTTAATAGGATAAAAATAGAGTGCTCCATAAGCTATTCTGGCATAAATGTAAATTATAATAAATCTAGGGGCATATAGTAGAGACCAATAACTAACTACTAACCTCTAACAAATAATTGCTAACTAATCAAGTAGTAAGTAACTAATTACCAACTACTAAATAATATAAAGCCCATTTATAATTAATACAAAAATTAGGAATACAATATTAGCTAGTAGCCCACAATCTAAGCCCAAGGCTGGGTAGGCTAATAAGCTAGGCTAGCCCACAAACCAAGCCCAAGGCTTGGTAGGCTAAAATGAACTAAATTTAAAGATGAAATAGACTCAAGCCCAATACGAAAGAAAAATATAACAACTCATAAATTAGAATCAAAAATAAAATATTAACAATAATAAAAGTATATTGATTTACAAATAATATTTTGACAATCTTTTCTTTAAAAAGAATAAAATATTTTACTCAAATAACTTATTAAAAATTTAATAAAATGGACAACAAATTTATAAATTCAAAAAAATTGGAAACAAGGGTTACAAATCTACCCATCAACAAAAATTTGTCTTCAAAATTTAAATTAACACGATCAATATAATTAAAATCTAAATACGATCAAAATATAGTATTAGAATCTAAGTATAATTATTAATATAAGCAAAATCACTTGGCGTGATCAAATATAGAAATGATGTGATTTGGCACAATTAAGATTAATCAAATAAAGAATTTTAGAAATGGTATGGTTTGGCAAGATCAAAATCTAACCATGATTAAGGTATGACCAAGAATAAAAATGAAATCGTTTAGGCACGATTAATAAAACAATTTGATTTGACACGACTAAGGATAATCAAATCTTGTTAAACAAAATCATTCTCGCACGATCAAACCAATTGGCACGATCTAGATAATTACCGAAAAACTATTTTGGCACGATCAAATATGGCTGATTTAGGCACGATTAAGAATGGATTTGAAATCAAAATTATATAAGCACGGGAAAATAAATCCAATCTCTTAGGCACGATATAGAATTAAAATCATCTAGATCAAAATCATTAGTTATGATCATATCGGAATCAAGTAATAGAATCAAAATTTAAGCATAGAGCGGCTAAGGTACAATCATATCAAAATCAAAGTCATATGGACTCGATTAAAGATCATATTTTAGGCATGATTTAGGATAAACTCAATGTATGAAATTAAAGTCACATAGTCATACGAAGTTATAAGCATGACTAATAATTAGCATGTTCAAGAATAGAGTTATGTCTTAAGATAGAATCTAGTTAGATAGGACATAAATATGATTAAGTATATAATATAAATTTAGGCAAGTCAATAATAGAATTGGGTTTTATGCACGATTAGAATTGAAATCATATTGCCATTATTCCGGATTAGAACTTTGGTATGATTAATAAAATAAAGTATAGTCACGATCAAATGAAATAAAAATCTTAAGTATGGTCCCTAAAATAAGAATAATCACAAAGTTGTTTAGGTATGACTAAAAATTAAAATTTGGGCACGATTAGGAATAGATTTAGATATAATTATGAAGTATAATCAAAATCACGACCAGATGGATTTGTCATGATCAAAAGCATTAAGTCACGATCAAAACTGTATAGGTAATATGAAGGATAAATTCAATCTTTTAGGCACGAGAGAGTTACGACTAAAAGGATTAAATTGTTTAAATTTAAATCACGATCATGTTGGAATTGAATTAAAAACTAAGCATACAATGATCTAGGCATATAATCATCAGTATATTTCAAATCACTTGGGCAAAATCAAAATTTAGAAATCAAATTTAGGCACGAATACGAATCAAACTTTAGGTGAAATGGAGAACCTTGAAATAATCAAAGATCACTAGGGCATGATCAAATATGAAAATATTATGATTTAGCATGATTAGAAATAATCAAATTCATAGTCATTTACGCACGATTAAGTTAGCATAATAAGGACAAAATTAAAATATGGTCAAAATTGTATAGGCATGATGAATCATTTATACGATTTAAGAATAGATTCAAAATATAATCGAAATCGTACAGGTAAGATTAAGTTTATCATCTTTAGGCACGATATAGTCGTGATAGAGTCAAAATCATTAATTATGATCAATTAAATGATTAAATTTAAGTGTAGAATAATAGGTACGATCAAAGTCAGAATTAAAGTCATATTAAAGATCAAAGCTTAGGCACAATTAAGAATAAAATCAAATATGGTCACGATCAATGGATCAAAATTACCTAGTCATGCAAGGTTTTCCAGGCATGACCAAGATAGAATTTTGATACAATCAATAATAGGATAATGATTAAGATAGATTCTAATCATGATTAAGATATGTAACGCCCGTAGTTCGTATTACGTATTTTGGTATATGTGTACGTATTTTGACTCATTGCATGGTCTATTTGTATGGTTTATTTTAGTATTTCATTTGTTATGGTTTATCTTGGTTTGGTTTGCTTTTGGGTTCATCATGAACCAAAAGAAAACTCCTACCTACCACCACCATCATCATTTAAAACCCAACCAAACTTTTCTTTCTCCTCCACTTTCTCATTTACTTTCTTCCTTCTCCATTAAACCCAACACCAACCAAGAACACCCCTTAGGCAAGTACAACTTGCTTCATGGAGGAACTCAAATTTTTTTGTTCTATTTTCTTCCTCACAAGATTCTAAGACACTTTAGTACTTAGCATTTTCAATTTCTATGGTTTATTTCTTGTAGATCTAAGTTTTTTTTATTTTTGGATTTCTTGGATTTTGATCAATCAAATGTTATTAATTTCAAATTTTGATTGTTCCATGTTGTAGAGAATTTCATTCTACCCTATTTTGACCTATAGAAGTCCAAATTTGGACTTATAGTGAAGGTTTTATGGAGCTTGGAAGCTATGGGTTCCATGGCCATCCTTCTCAGATTTTCGGAGAAGATGGGTATCCATCTACCCAGCCGCATAGATGGGTATCCATCTACTGCCGCATGAGACCCTCATCTACTTTGCCGTATGGAACTCATCTACCCAGCCGCATAGAAGGGCATAGATTGGTACCCATCTACTGCCGCATGAGACCCCTATCCACTTGGCCGCATGGAACTCATCTACCCAGCCGCATAGATGGGTATCCATCTACCCAGCCGCATAGATGGGTACCCATCTACTGTCGCATGAGACCCCCATCCACTTTGCCGCATGGAACTCATCTACCCAGCCGCATAGATGGGTATCCATCTACCCAGCCGCATAGATGGGTACCCATCTACTACCGCATGAGACCCCCATCCACTTTGTCGCATGAAACTCATCTACCCAACCATATAGATTGGTACCCACCTACTGCCGCATGAGACCCCCATCCACTTAGCCGTACGGAACTCATCTATCCAGCCGTATAGATGGGTATCCATCTACCCAACCGCATAGATGGGTACCCATCTACTGTCGTATTAGACCCCATCCATCCTTGGTCGCATATTGCTTATTTTGGTTGTTTTTCTTGTCCTATTTGGCTGATTTATGGCCATAATTTCTCTCAACTTCCAACATGAAAGTTGTAGATCTTTTCCTTGGCTTCAAGAATATGTTACTAACTATTTATGCAAGTTTTCTCATTTATGATAATGTAAGGATAGAACACGATAGTGGCCTGTTAAGGCGCACTCTTAACCAGTAACAAGTTACATGGCATGATAGTAGCCCGTCGTGGCACACTCTTGATAAGTAAACCTGACATGATATACTTCGATATGTTGTTGCGACGGCTAGCATGACATGACAAGAATAAATGGCCTGGACACCGTGGATGATTTTATTTGTACAAATGAACCAGTATTGTCTTGCATTATATCTAGGACGGGGACCCCTGAGTACCACGGTCAGGGGTACCTACTGAAATTGGCTAAGGATAATAACTAGAATAATCCAGTAGTCATGAAGAGATTTTCCAGCTACAGGCAATCCCGTTATCTGGGTGCGCAAGTGGACTTGTAGCCTGCCGACGAGTATGGCACATTTTCAGCACACTGTCATGTGTTGCACCCTTCATGAACGGATATTCGACCTGGATAACTTGGATGGTTTGTAGGGCTTGTGGCTGTTGGAATAATCTTTTTGCATCTTGCTCGTAACTAGGCCTGTGATAACCCTAGTTAGTTAAATTATCAAGCCGTACTTATTGCTTGGTCGTGAATATTGGATGGAGTCTAAGCCTTGTCTTGTCCCAGTACCTAGTTACTTCAGTAACATAATTGCTCATGTTTACCTTGTCAATAATTGATCGAAATAACTTCTCATCTCTTGATATTTATTGTCCTATTTAGATTTCATGTCTTAAATATTCTTCTTATTTTATGTTCTGATATGCTGATTTTAGTTCTAAAGTAAAGCCTCATTTGTGGCACTTTCTCTTTCTGGGATCTGACCCAGCTGGTTTTGTGTGGCCAGATACTGGAGCAGCTCCAGAGGATCACCCTACCTTCCAGCCAGATGGTGACCACCAAGCGTAACCCTGGCAACGAGTGGGTTTTATTTTTGCTCTCCCACTCTATTGTAAAAATATTCTTTTGAGGCATTTAGTCGACGAGCACGTGTTAGCTCGATTGTACTTTACTTACTGTCTACCTACGGGCTGTAGCATGATTAACAAATCCTAGGGTTGATCATGTATGACTGAAACTCTTGCAAGTCTTTACATTTTGTATGACTAGCTTCATGATCATCCAAATATGTAATGTATGGAACGCCTTACTATTGTATATTTGCTCTGACATCTTATAATTGTTATTACTTGCTTAAGATTGAGACAATAGGCTTGTTCATGATCATAAGAGACTGATGGATTATAGTTAAACTCTCATGTATCTAGACAGCCGTGACCGTATAGAGAGGTGGGTTGTACTTCAATATACGTAGCTGGCTATATATGCCCCCGCTCTCCAGTATTCTGGTTCGGGGGCGTTACATGGTTTACGTGGTGGCGCATGCAGTTCTTGCAAATCAAGATATGTGAAGGTTTACCGAATAGATGTCTCAATCAGCACTCACCCTTGATCTCTGCTCGTATCCTCTGAATCCCTGAATTCTTGACCTGATCACATGCTTGTATCTTTGATCTGTCCTGGTCCTTCCTTATTCTTCCATGTATCATCTTCTTCAGCGGCATTGCTCCTGGTCCTACCGATCGACAAGGTGGAGCACCTTCCGTGGACCCGCAGCAACTTGGAGATCAAGTCCAGCATTCAGAAGTAGCCTCCAGAGTCATGCCTACCAGGGATCAAGAGCCACCAGTTCGGCATGTCCAGCCTGCAGAGCCGGATGATGGCACCTTGGTGGGTCTCATCAGGACATTACTAGCAACTCAAGATCGTCGCGACGACGCCTTATACCAGACAGTACAAGATGCTCTGAGCAGAGGTGGTCATCAAGGTAACAGTACAGCCAATAGCTTCAAGCGCTTGAACCCTCCCTTCTTCGATGGCAGTGAGGATGCTATTGTCGCAGATGCTTGGCTGCAGGATACAGAAGTGATTCTAGAAGCGGTGAAGACGCCCTAGAACGAGAAGGTGGCGGTAGTACGCCTACAGTTATTAGATCTTGCCCGCAGCTGGTGGGCGGCACAGGCCGTTGGATTAGTGGTACCTGTTGCATGGGCAGTATTCCGAGAAAGATTCCAGACCAAGTACTTTGATGCTGTAACTCGGTACGATCTACAGACGAGGTTCACCAATCTGAAACAGATAGGCAAGACGGTCAACGGATATGAGTTTTTAAGACTTAGTCGGTTTGCTCCCACCTTGGTAGCGACCGAGTTCGACAGAGCCCAGCGGTTCTAGCAGGGGCTCCATCTAGAGATTTTATTGACAGTGGAGCAGTTTGAGCATCATACTTTTGATACGGTATTGAGAGCAGCCAAGGGGCACGACTATACCTCCCAGAGGATCGTGGACAAGACCGGAGGTCAGAAGCGATCTCATGGCCAAATGAATCAGTCTTCAGCACCAGCCCCGGTAGCTAGGGCTTTGACAATTAGAACCCCGAGGCGGGCGGCCTCAGTGACGTCGGTTCAACATTCAACCCCGACGAACCCTCAACAGCAGAAGTAGAAGCTCTCTTCCGCAGTGGGATGTTCACATTACGGGAAGCCAGGACATGTGGTGGCAGAATGTCGCAGGGCACAGAAATTGTGCCTTGCTTGTGGGGAAGCGGATCACAAGATAGGATCCTGCCCGAATAGGGGTAGTTTATCATCGACCAACTTTACTAGTCCTTCGGTGAGAGGACCAGCACCAGTCCAGCAACAACAACAGTATCAGCCTCAGAGGCCATTGTCGATGCAAGCACAAGCCTTCCAGCAGCAATACCCCCAGCAGTATGCACAAGCCCAAGCCCTGGTTCAAAGCAGACATAGAGGTTTTCAGCAGAGGGGACCCGTACTTAGAGGACATAGTCAGGTGATGGCGATGACCGTAGAAGAAGGATTGGCACCAGGTGAGGTAGTTGTAGGTATTATTCTCGTTAACTCCGCTCCAGCATCAACATTATTTGATTCTGGTGTATTGCATTCATTCATGTCTGCACAATTCGCTACACGGATAGGACTGGAGCCCGAGTCATTATCAGTAAGGCTCAATATACTTACTGGTAACGGTCTTGTGGGAGTAGATAGAGTGTTTTCCTCGTGTCGGATTGTAGTTAGCGGTAGAGAGTTCCCCACTAGATTGATAGAGTTCCCGATGGCCGATTATGATGTGGTCTTAGGGATGGATTGGTTAAGGAACCAGTATGCTAGGATAGACTGCCATGTTGGCAGGGTTGTTTTTAGAATTCCAGGCGAGCCAAAGTTTTCCTTTTCCCGAGGCGAAGTTGAACCTTCTCCTTCAGTATTGCGGATGGCAGTAGCAGCAGTGCAGTTAACCCGGATAGTCCAGAAGTTTTCAGATGTTTTCCCAGAAGAGCTTCTAGAAATGCCGCCAGAGCGAGAGATCGAGTTACTATCGACTTGATCCCAGGGACAGGCCCAGTGTCGGAGAGATTCTACAGGATGGCGCCGTCAGAGTTAGAGATATTATACAAGATGATTGAAGAACTCAGGACCAAGGGATTCATTCATGCAAGTGGATTGCCTTGGGGAGCCCCGATGCTTCTCGTGAAAAAGAAGGATGGTACGTCCAGATTATGTGTAGATTATCGTACCTTGAGCTCAGTGACAATCAAGAACAGATACCCTCTCCCGAGGATAGATGACTTGTTTGATCAACTCAAGGGGGTAGCAGTATTCTCGAAGATTGACTTACGGTCATGATACCATCAGATCATAGTCAGAGAGCAGGACATCCAGAAGACAGCTTTCAGATCTAGATATGGGCATTGAGAGTTCCTTGTTATGCCCTTTGTTGCAACCAATGCGCCGGCTATATTCATGGACCTCATGAATCGTATCTTTATGCCTTATTTGGATCAGTTCGTAATCGTGTTCATAGACGACATCCTGGTCTACAACAAGAGTGAAGCGGAGCATGAGCAGCATCTCAGAATTGTCCTCCAGATTCTCAGAGAGCACCAGTTATACGCGAAGTTCAGTAAATACAAGTTCTGGCTCGATCATATTTCATACTTGGGTCATATCAACACCAGAGGAGGAGTAGAAGTGGATCCCCAAATGATCGTGGCTATCGAAACATGGCCAGTGCCTAGCACAGTTACAGAAGTTTATAGTTTTCTTGGCTTGGTCGGCTACTACCGACAATTTATTTCAGGCTTTGCTCGAATTTTAGCACCATTGACCCAGTTGACCCGCAAGGATGTGCAGTTTCCTTGGAAAGTAGAATGTCAGGATTCTTTTAAGAAGTTGAAGCATGGTTTGATGACGGCACCCATTCTTACGCTTCCAAATAGGACCGAAGGATTCTCAGTGTATTGTGATGCTTCAGACAGAGGTTTGGGATGTGTTTTGATGCAGCATGGGAAGATAATGGCTTATGCGTCATGTCAACTTCGTAATCATGAGAGGAATTACCCAACCCATGACTTGGAGTTGGCAGCAGTAGTATTTGCACTTAAGCTTTGAAGATACTACTTGTATGGAGATAGGAAAGAGATTTTCACCAACCACAAGAGCCTGAAGTATGTGTTTACTCGGAAGGATCTTAACATGCGTCAGAGAAGATGGCTAGAGCTGCTTGTGGATTATGACATCAACCTGCAGTATCATCCTAGAAAGGCCAACGTCGTTGCAGATGCATTGAGCAGAAGAGTCGGAGTTTATTTTCTAACCGCACAACCAGAGTTATTAGTAGATCTTCAGAAGATGGGTATAAAAGTTGTCCTTCCTACCAATGTGGCATTGATGGCCAGTATGTAAGTTCAGTCCACTATAGTCGAGAGGATCTGGATGGCACAATCAACAGATTCCAATCTTCAGCGACTCAGAGCAGAGTGTGAGGTAGGACGACGGCCAGAGTTATGCATTCATGAAGATGGTACACTTCGACAGGGTAAGCGTCTTTGTGTACCCAGTAGAGATATCAGACAGAAAGTCATGGCAGAAGCTCACAGTTCACAGTATTTCATTCATCCCGGTGGCACGAAGATGTACCGTGATATCCGTCAGCACTTTTGGTGGAATGGCATGAAGAAGGAGATAGCCCGGTTTGTCTCTCAATGTTTGGATTGCCAACAAGTTAAAGCTGAGCATCAGAGACTGGTTGGACTTCTTCAGCCCTTGCCGATTCCAGAAGGGAAATAGGAGCATATAACCATGAATTTCGTGACTGGATTACCTAGGTCCCCGGCCGGTAGAGATGCTATTTGGGTTATTATAGACAGGCTCATGAAAGTGGCTCACTTTCTCCCGTTCAGAGTTGGTCAGTCGACGGCTCAGCTAGCGGAGATGCATCTCAGGCAGATCGTCAGATTTCACGGTGTACCAGTCAGTATCACCTCGGACAGAGATTCAAGATTTACGTCGCACTTTTGGCACAGTCTACAAGAGAGTTTGGAAAATCACATCCAGTTCAGCTCAGCTTATCATCCGCAGACAGATGGTCAGTCAGAGCGTACCATACGAACCTTGGAAGATATATTGAGATCTTGTAAACTTGACTTTGGTGGTTCGGGAAGATCATCTGCACCTGGTGGAGTTCTCGTACAACAACAGTTTTAAAACCAGTATCCAGATAGCACCGTTCGAGGTACTGTATGGTAAGAAGTGCAGATCCCCGCTAGTATGGGATGACGTTAGAGAGAGGTAGGTGCTCGGTCCAAAAATTATTACTCATACAGTTGAGGTGGACAGAAGAGTCAGAGATCATCTTCGCATCGCACAAGATCGCCAGCGCCATTGGGCTGATTCTCATCGACGGCCCTTGAATTTTTTGTCAACGACCATGTATTCCTTAGGATCTCGTCTACCCATGGCGTCATTCATTTCGGTGTGCGGGGAAAGTTTAGTCCTAGGTATATAGGGCCATTCGACATTCTAGAGCGAGTAGGTGATATGTCATATCGTCTCGCTCTCCCATCGTCATTGCGTAAGGTGCATGATGTCTTCCATGTATCCCAACTACGATGGTGTATCCCGGACCCGAGCCACGTCCTGGATCATTCGGAATTGGTTGTTGGTACCAACCTTTCGTTTGAGGAGAGGCCCGTATCCATATTGGACCGAAGAGGGAAGATACTCAAGAACAAGACTATCAAGTTAGTCCGTGTTGCTTGGGGTCATCACTCTTTGGGTGAGTCAACGTGGGAGTGTGAGGATGATATCCGATCGTGATATTCTGACCTGTTTGACTCGTAAGGTATAATGTCTTTCTTATGCCTTATGCTCTCAATTCCTTGATTGAATGAATGATTGCATGGTGGACTGCTTAGTATAGCTTGTATGTGACTAGTATAGCTTGTCCTTGCCTCTCTAGCCTCTTAATTAAATTTCGAGGACAAAATTCTTTTAAGGTGGGTAGAGTTGTAACGCTCGTAGTTCGTATTACATATTTTGGTATACGTGTACGTATTTTGACTCATTGCATAGTCTATTTGTATGGTTTATTTTAGCATTTCATTGGTTATGGTTTATCTTGGTTTGGTTTGGCTTGGTTTGGTTTGCTTTTGGGTTCATCATAAACCAAAAGAAACCCCTACCTACTACCACAATCATCATTTAAAATCCAACCTAACTTTTCTCTCTCCTCCACTTTCTCATTTACTTTCTTCCTTCTTTATTAATCCCACCACCAACCAAGAACACCCTATAGGCAAGTGCAACTTGCTTCGTAGAGGAACTCAAATTTTGTTGTTCCATTTTCTTCCTCATGAGATTCTAAGACATTTTAGTACTTAGCATTTTCAATTTTCATGGTTTATTTCTTCTAGATCTAAGTTTGTTGCATTTTCGGATTTCTTGGATTTTGATCTATTAAATGTTATTAATTTTAAGTTTTGATTGTTCCATGTTTTAAAGAATTTCATTCTACCCCATTTTGACCTAGAGAAGTCCAATTTTGGACTTATAGTGAAGGTTTTAGGGAGCTTGGAAGTTATGGGTTTCATGGCCATCCTTCTCAGATTTTTGAAGAAGATGGGTATCCATCTACCCAGCCGCATAGATGGGTACCCATCTACTGCCACATGAGACCCCCATCTACTTTGCCGTATGGAACTCATCTACCCAGCCGCATAGATGGGTATCCATCTACCCAGCCGCATAGATGGGTACCCATCTACTGCCGCATGAGACCCCCATCCACTTTGCCGCATGGAACTCATCTACCCAGCTGCATAGATGGGTATCCATCTACACAGCCGCATAGATGGGTACCCATCTACTGCCGCATGAGACCCCCATCCACTTTGCCGTATGGAACTCATCTAACCAGCCGCATAGATGGGTATCCATCTACCCAGCCGCATAGATGGGTACCCATCTACTGCCGCATTAGACCCCCATCCACTTTGCCGTATGGAACTCATCTACCCAACTGCATAGATGGGTATCCATCTACCAGTCGCATAGATGGGTACCCATCTACTGCCGCTTGAGACCCCCATCCACTTAGCCGCATGGAACTCATCTACCCAGCCGCATAGATGGGTATCCATCTACCCAGCCACATAGATGGGTACCCATCTACTGCCGCATGAGACCCTATCCACCCTTGGCCGTATAGTGCCTATTTTTATTGTTTTTCTTGTCCTATTTTGCTGATTTATTGCCAGAATTTCTCCCAACTCCCAACATAAAAGTTGTAAATCTTTTTCTTGGCTTAAAGAATATGTTACTAACTATTTATGCAAGTTTTCTTATTTATGATAATGTAAGGATAGTACACGATAGTGGCCTGTTAAGGCGCACTCTTAACAAGTAACAAGTAACATGGCATAATAGTGGCCCGTCGTGGCGCAATCTTGATAAGTAAGCCTGACATGATATACCTCGATATGCTGTTGCGACGGCTAGCATGACATGACAAGAATGAAAGGCCTAGACACCGTGGGCAATTTTGTTTGTACAAATAAACCAGTATTGTCTTGAATTATGTCTAGGACGGGGACCCCTGAGTACCATGGTCAGGGGTACCTACTGAAATTGGCTAGGTCTAATAACTAGAATAATCCAGTAGTCATGAAGAGATTTTCCAGCTACAGACAATCCCGTTATCTGGGCGCACAAGTGGACTTGTAGCCTGCCGACGAGTAGGGCACATTTCCAGCATACTGTCATGTGTTGCACCCTTCATGAACGGATATTCGACCTGGATAACCTGGATGGTCTGCAGGGCTTGTGGCTGTTGGAATAATCTCATTGTATCTTGCTAGTAACTAGGCCTGTGATAACCCTAGTTAGTTAAAGTATCAAGCCGTACTTATTGCTTGGCCGTGAATGTTGAATGGGGTCTAAGCCTTGTCTTGTTCCAGTACCTGGTTACTTCAGTAACATATTGCTCATGTTTACCTTGTCAATAACTAATCGGAATAACTTCTCATCTCTTGATATTTATTGCCCTATTTAGATTTCATGTCTTAAATATTCTTCTTATTTTATGTTCTGATATGTTGGTTTTAGTTCTTAAGTGAAGCCTCCTTTGTGGCACTTGCTCTTTCTGGGATCTGACCCAGCTGGTTTTGTGTGGCCAGATACCGGAGCAGCTCCAAAGGATCTTCCTACCTTCCAGCCAGATGGTGACCACCAGGCGTAACCCTGGCAACGAGTGGGTTTTATTTTTGCTCTTCCCACTCTATTGTAAAAATATTCTTTTGAGGCGTTTAGCCGACGAGCACGTGTTAGCTCGATTGCACTTTACTTACTGTCTGCCTACGGGCTGTAGCATGACTAACAAATCCTAGGGTTGATCATGTATGACTGAAACTCTTACTGGTCTTCATATTTTGTATGACTAGCTTCATGATCATCCAAATATGTAATGTATGGGACTCCTTACTATTGTATATTTGGTGCTCGAACATCTTGTAATTGTTATTACTTGCTTGCGATTGAGACAATAGGCTTGTTCATGACCATAAGAGACTGATGGCTTGTAGTTAAACCCTCATGTATCTAGACAGCCGTGACCGTATAGAGAGGTGGGTTGTACTTCAATATACGTAGCTTGCTATGTATGCCCCCGATCTCCAGTATTTTGGTTCTGGGGCGTTACAAGATATGATCAAAGCCTAGTTATGGGCAATAATAAAAATAAAATCTCGGCACGAAAGCATGATCAAGAATCAAAATTTAGTACAATAAAGATTATAATCAAAGTCATTTAGTCACAATCAAATAGGATCAAAATTTAGTAATATTGAAAATCAAAGGATGATTTCAAAGATAGGAAATATTGAATCACTCTTACAAGGATAGGAAAATCAAAAGATAGGATTTTGTAGAGGAAAAGATGAGATAATCATCATACTCTACTCTTCCTTCTATCATTGGTACAAACACTAACTATACTGATATCTACAATAAAACTATTGCCACAAAAGTATTGCACTATGAGTTATCTATAGATTGATGCATATATCTCATATGCCCAACTAGGAATCACTCACTAACTCACAAGCTATACTCCCAACAATCAACACTAATACTCAATGACACAAACCTGTAAGTTACCAGCTACTACAGTATCCAAAGAACCTCATGAATTAATAAATGAAGCTCTATAAGGAACTTGACTAGAGTAACTAAGGATATCCCTATTCCTGAGCTAGGGAAAGTGATGGAAATGAATTTTATAATAGCAGGAGTGGAATGATAGATGATATGTTAAGAACAAATTTTAAGATATAATCTGATAATCATATACATCTATCCGTAATCATGTTATTCATAATCTTCGTCACACCAGTAAGCATAGCTGCGATAAACGATTGAGTCCATAACTAAGGTATATACCTCTATAGTCATGTTATCTAGAATTCTCACCATGCCAACCTGTATGGCTGTGAGAAACTCTAAATTCCATAACTAAGATAAGTATATCCAAATCAGGCTCTATGTTCTTGTCACGCTAGCTAGTATGGATGTGATAAACTCTAGACTCTATAACTAAAAGCATATATTTACTTTTCATAATGTCCTCATCAAATATGTCATCAGATTATACCTTAATTTAATTCATAAAATTTATCTCAATATAAAATTAAAGTCAACAATAAACATTTATCAAATTCAACAACGAATTAAGGAAGAGTGGAAAAAAATTAAACAAATTTTGAGATAGGGTGATAGTGAGGTTCTCAAGAGTCATCCCAGGAATCTCTCAGGGAATCCTAATTTATGATTGAGTATTCTCTTATCCTAATAGCCTATTTCCCACATCCTATAGCAGGCTCATAGTAGTATAACTAAGTCATTGCACTACCATGACATCGCTTTAATTGTGAAGATGAGAACTGCATAGGCCACCAAAAAAGTGTGTCACGACCGCACCCGAAAGTTCAGGCACAAATACGTGGAACATGTCCAACGTATACCGCAATGTCGATGTTAGTTTGCTGTATAATCCTTAGGTATATCCAAATCCAGCAACATAATATAAATTATGATAACAATATCTAACTCAATCACAAGTACTAATAGGTATATATGAAATAGAAAGACAAGTCCACAAAGTCCAAACTAGAAAGTCAAATACAGTAATCCTTAGAATCGAGTACAACACAATAAAGTTCTGATATAGAAATCTAATCAACAGAAAGTAAATGCTAAACTAACTATGCATCCTCCAGTGGTACATCCGCTATAGCATCTTCTGCATCCTCAGATATACCGTGATCAACCTCAGGTGTACCATATAGTAAGTAGGATACCAGTTCTCTAAGTCATCGCCTAAAAATGTTTATCCAATCAGGATAGGAGCAAGTACAATACATGATCAATTATTCATAACATGATAGAAACTATATAACAAGAAAGAATATGAGATGCAGGAATATAAACTGTAAACATGGCTCGACAAGTATGACCGACAGGTAAACATGATAAGCATGGCAGAAGTAATCATGACATGTGAAAAAATTAATATATATGCAAAAATTATAATTATACTAAGTGTGTTTGAAATACCATGCTATTCGAAGTGTGTTTGAAATACCACGTTCTATATGTGATCGGACTGATGGATCTACTTGGTCCGGCTAAATTATACGTGTTGTGTATGATTTAGCTATCAACAGAGAACATGGAATATGGATTTTGATCACATATGTACTAAGGTATTTGGCATCCAACTAGTAATCACGGATTCAAATCACAACAATGAAACATGAATATAAAACAGGGTAATTATGGAAACACGATAAAGAGAAAAATATGGTAATCATGAAATAGAATCCATAAACAATAATCTCGTGTGATAATCATGACAATAACCATAGAATGCATATCTAAATCATGAAATAGAGTAACTATCAGGAAATAAAAGTAATCTTTGTAAGTACTTGCCTCGGGTTGCTGTTGTCGACGTGAAGACACGAACATACCGACACAGAAAGTATCAGAAGCTAAATCCCAATAAATGATCCAAAATGATGGTACAAACAGTTCCACGAAGTCCAGAGTAGTCTAAATAGCCCAGTTTGATATATAGAAGTCCAGATTTGGGAGCCGATACGATTTTCGAGAAAAGAAAACGATTCGATTAGTCATGATCGTGATTGATTAAATAAGCCAAGAAAGGAGAGATGCTAAAGGAAATTAGTCATGGAAGGGACTTGGATTATTCTAAGAAATTTGATAAACTTATAATTATACTTAAAAATTGTCATTTAAAAGACTTTAAATATTTATTTACTATTTAGAAATTATTAACCAAAATATTATAATTTATTATAAATTATAGGAAAACCATTATAAGAATAAATAGCCTAGAATATACTTTTTAATATGCTAGACTCAAAATTATCAATATTTATTGAAGAATACATATATATAATTGAAACATTTTACAAATTATCTACTATATATAGATTGTTTTTGGAACCTGGTAAATTGTTTCTGAAATTGTTCCCACTAGGATTCGAAATCCTGACCACTCGGGCCGCATGCATCTCTCTTAACTACTAGGCTAGAGTTCATCTGCTACTATATATATATATTATATATATATATATATATATATATATATATATATATATATATATATATATATATATATAAATATAATAATAATAATATGTGGACAACAATAATATTTATCTATATAATATATAATAAATATTACTAAAATTCTATATATATATATATATATATATATCTATATATTATATATTATACTATTTAAAAAAAAAAATATATATATATATATATATATTAAATTCTATAGATATATATATATATACAAATATTTTTTTTTTTTTTTGGTGTCCGCGCATCCCCATCCACCCCGTGGCCACTGCCAACCAGCCGGGTGGATGCGGGAGGGGGGGCTCGATCCCGGGTCTCCCCGCCGAGAGCACCCCCTCGTGCCACTCGCGCTACGAGCGCCGGACATATATATATATATATATATATATATATATATATATATATATATATATATATATATATATATATATATATATATAAAATATATATATATATATATATATATGTGTGTGTGTGGGGGGGGGAGGGGGCTGAACCCTACAGATAATCCAGTGGTTCTGATACTAATCTTGGCATAGCCCGACCAAAACATATATAAAAATATATATATACTTAAATTAGGGTTACTGGGCTCTGAGCCCAGCACCGCCCAATACTCACTAGCCTCAGGTCCTGTTTAATGCAGTTCTCTTAAAAGAATAGACAGAGAGAGAGATGAGAATAGCAGATGAAAAAGAAGAAGATGGACGAGAGTGTGAGAGAGAGAGTCAGATGGAAGAGAGGAAGGAGTTTACCAAGTTGGTACGAGCGTAGCAGCACAGCGAGTGGAAAGATAACTCTGGTAGCCTCGAGATCTATCAATTTTGCCATGTGATCTAGGTTTTTGTTTATTCATAGAAATTTGTCATGTCCTAAGGTTTTTATTTTTTAACAGAACTATGTCGTGTCCTAGGATTTGTGAATCAGTATGACTTTTTATGGGTCAACTATGTCGTGTCATAGGATTTTTGTTTGTTAACATAAAACTAAATCTGATCTGCTGCAGTACACTAGACCAATATACGAATGATCTGTTATTCTTATTACAGGGAAGGAAGAAGCACACAACATGAGGTCAGGATTACGATCATCTACAGCTGCTGCTCAGGTAAATTTATAACCTGATTATATAATCTGCGTTGATTGAGGTCGGGATTACAACCATATCTAAGTCATGGATGTCGAAGGATAGAATGTGCCATGAATATGATGAGGAGTAGAAGAGTTTCTTAAGTTTATAAAGCTACATTTGGATAATCCTATTTCTATTCGATGTCCATACAAAAAAATGGAAATTTGATATCTAAAAGCTAGGGGACGTAAGAAAATACTTGTTTAGTAGGGGTATTACTCGAAGTTATGCAGTATGGGTTTGGCATGGTGAGGAATACCTTAGCAGAGGATCGACAAGCATTGCAGCAAATGATGAACAAACACCTAACTATAATGTGTTTAGCTCCTTTCAAGATGGTAGCTCCTTTGAAGATGGTGCAGATGCAGTAGAAATGGTTAGTACGACATATAAACATGTTTTCGGTGACCCAAAGGCATTTAAATCTCTACTTGAAGATGCCTAAAGGCCTCTTTATCCTGGTTGTTCTAAGTATACAAAGCTATCGGGCTTGATAATATTGTATAACATTAAAGGAAGATACGGGTGGTCTGACAGCTAGTTTTTCTCAGTTGTTGAAAACTACTTCATGATATGTTACCTGTCATAAAATAAAATACCTTCATTAATGTACTAGGCTAAGAAGACAATGACTGCTCTGGGTTTGAAATATGAGAAGATTAATGCATGCCCCCAATGATTGCATACTTTGTATAAAAGAGTATAGCGATTTATCTGAACGTCCCACTTGTGGAACGTCAAGATGGAAGAAGGCAAATGATGGTTCTCATCAAATTCTGATTAAAAAAATTACCTTCCTAAAGTTCTATGGTATTTTCCTCCAATTTTCTAGTTTAAAAGGATGTTTCAATCCTCACATATAGTAAGAGACTTTTGGCATGCTTCTGAAAAAGTAGTTGACCGCAAACTTCGTCACCCTGCAGACTGCCTCATCATGGTAGCTAGTTGACCATAAGTGGCCAAATTTTGGGAAAGAACCTAGAAACCTTCGACTGGCGCTTTCAGCTGATAACATAAATCCATATAGGTCCTTTAGTAGTAGGTATAGTTGTTGTCCAGTTATATTGGTGACCTATAATCTACCATCGTGGTTGTGCATAAAAAGAAGATTCATGATGTTGTCGCTATTGATATCAGGATCGCACCAACCGGACAACAATATTGATGTTATTTAGCACCATTAGTTGAAGACTTGAAACATTTATGGGAAGAGGGAGTTGAAACTTATGATGCACAAAAGAAAGCATTCTTTACTTTTAAGGCTGTATTGTTGTGGACCATCAACGATTTTTTTGCATATGGAAATCTATCTAGTTGCACTACTAAGGGGAATTATGCTTGCCCCATATGTGAGAAAGATACTTATGCGCCTAGACTCAAACATAGTGTTAAAAATGTGTATACTAGTACAAGGAGATTTCTCCTACGCCACCATCCATATCGTAGTTAAAAGAAAGTTTTCAATGGCTAGCAGGAATTTCATGGTCCTCCAACTCTATTGAGCGTAAAAGATATATTAGAAAAGGCTAGCCAAATTTTGAACTCCTAGAGTAAGAAACATGAGAAGTGCAAAGCATCAAAGTCTAGTGAAAAATATGGTTAAAGAAGAAGTCAATCTTCTTCACACTTGACTATTGGGAACACTTGCATGTTCGCCACACACTCGATCACATTGAGAAAAATGTTTGTCAGAGCATATATGGTACATTGCTTAACATTCCCAGAAAGACAAAGGATGGAGTTAATGCTTGTCTTGATCTTGTGGAGGAGGGTCTAAGGACCGAACTATAACCTGATTTTGGAAAAAAAAAACATACTTGTTTGTCGCGAGCTTGTTCTACATTAACAAAGGATGAGAAGAAGATATTTTTTCAAACATTGTTCGACATAAAGGTTCCTGAAGGTTACTCTTCTAATATCAGAAATCATGTCTCAATACAAGATTTGAAGCTTTATGGTCTCAAACCTCATGATTGTCATGCACTAATGCAACAACTACTACCTGTGGTAATCCGTTCAGTTCTGTCTAGGCCGATTAGAGTTGCTATTACTTGATTTTGCTTCTTCTTCAATGCAATATGTAAGAAAGTGGTGGATGTGAATATGCTAAACGATTTTGAAAATGATCTTATGGTCACATTATGTATTCTGGAGAAGTACTTTTCGTACTTTCCACCATCTTTCTTTGACATTATGGTCCATTTACCTCTACATCTTGTTGAACAAATCAGGATTTGTGGAGCTATTTTTTTGACGTGGATGTATCATTTTGAAAGGTGCATGAAATCTTTGAAGGGCTATGTGCGCAATCATAACCATCCCGAAGGATGCATTGTAAAATGTTATATTACAGAAGAAGCAATAGAATTTTGTAGCGACTATCTATCACATTTTGAGGCAAAAGGAAATTCCCTTGCAAGGAAGGGCAACATTCAAGATGAAAAACCTTTTCCTGGAGGTCGTCTCGTAGCAATTGATCGCGAAGAATGGCAACAAACACATTTATATGTTTTGGAGAATACGATTGAAATTGAACCTTATATTGAGTAACCTTCTTTATCATAAATTTTCTGATTTTCTAATTCATTGTATTAAAATTATTACATTGTATAGTAAGTTCTCATAATGACTTGACAGTGAGCATATGGAGTGGTTGCACTTACAATATCCCCAAAAGTCTAAAAATCAGAAAGTGGTTACAGGACAAACACAATCAAACTATTTATCTATTGGTTGCAACAGAAGGTAGTTGTTAAAACAAAATTAATATAATTTTGCTCTTTCTTATTCAGAAGTTAAAGAATATTAATAATGTTGAATTTGTACGGTTGATGGTGCATTAGGTATGAAAGAAGACATCTCACAAACTGTCAAGTGGCTAGCACAAGGACCTAGCCACCATGTACTTAAAAGTTCTGGATATGTTATTAATGGTTGTCGCTACCACACGAAGGATCGTGAAATGCTCGAGTTAGCCAAAATAGTGGAGTTAGTCTTGTAGCTACAATAATGCAGATTGCAAGTTCGAAATATAAGAATCCTATAGTAGGGACATGTGTTTCTTTGGAGTTATCAAAGAAATATGGAAGCTCGATTATCATACCTTTAACATTCCAGTATTTAAGTGTGGTTGGCTCGAGAGTAAGGGTGTTAAGGGTACACATCAGATTATTTTATCTAGCTTCGTAGGCCAAGCAAGTATTTTATGTAAAAGACCAACTAGATCCTCCATGGTCTATTATTTTGTCTACTAGTCCAAAAGATTATCTACACAAAGAAGATTCTGAAGACGTGGATAATTTGATGAAAAATCATTCCTTTACTAATGCATCATTAAATGATGGATTGTTAGATGTTGGGGATGATGATAATATGTTTTATAAAAGAGTGGGTTATGAAGAAGATTGGGTTGATTAGTAAATTTGTATCTGGGATTCTATAACAAATTTCTGTTTTCTAATAAAGAAACTGTTCAGATTGGGTTGATTAGTAACTTCTTCTTTTCTGTTCATTTATTTTATTAATGAAGCTACTGTTCATATTAGTGTTTATTTGTTTTCCAACTTCTTCTCTTATGCAATATGTTTAGATTAGTGTTCATTTGTTTTCTAACTTCTTCTCTTTACTTATGCAATATATTTTTACTTGTGTGCAAGCATCCCCAATGCCTAAAATTAGAAATTCTATTAATGACAGGAAGAGAAAATCGAAAGAGGTATATGATATCAAGCTTTTGGATCACTAATTTCACTAATTTATGCTCTGATACTTTATATATTATCATCAAATTGGAGCTATACTGATACTTCACTAATTATTCTTTGATACTTCACTTGTGAAGGGCTCTTTAAGTGCTACTAATAATTATGCTCTGATACTATCTTTTATTAGTTTGACAAATAAGCTTTGATACTTCACTAATTTTTGTTGTCACAGGTTCTAGAGAGCCCTACACAAGTGGAAACTGGCCCCTCCAAAAGAGGAATAAGTGGGCCTACAATGATGGAGAGAACAATTAAAAGAAGAAGTGATGGATCGAGGAAAATTGTCACTTTCAACGAGGTTGGACAGCCTATCGGAGAGGTCGGGGCAGAATGTATTTGTCTGCTAGGGGCTGTTGCAAGATGTATGATACCAATCACTTACAATAATTGGCGGAGAGTCCCTACAAATGTTAAAGAGAATGCATGGGCCTCAGTTGAGGTAAATTTATATTGAAGATTAAAATTGTTTTGAGTTTATAGCTTGGTTATTAGTAATCTTACAAGTATATTGATACCAATCACTTACAATGATTAGCGGAGAGTCCCTATAAATGTTAAAGAGAATGCATGGGCCTTAGTTGAGGTAAATTTATAGTAAAGATTAAAATTGTTTTGAGTTTATTGCTTGGTTATTAGTAATCTTACTTAATATGCAGCAAAGCTTTATAGTTGACCCACAAGCTAAATGTTTTTTGATACAAAAGATGGGTGTTGCAACAAAGTCATTTAGGAATATCTTAATGGACTATGTTCTCAACAATAAGGACGACCTTTCTGTTTTGAAATATCCACCTCCAATGTTTAGTTTCATCCATCAAACTCAATGGAGCAAGTTTGTGACATCTAGAATTTCAGAGGACTTTCAGGTATCGATCTCGAGAATTTGGTTAACGTGTCTACTTCATAAGTTGTTACTTATCATATGTTACTTATGATTTCAGAACCTTCGCATACAGCAACAAAATAGGAGAGGCAGACATGTATACAACCATAGGCTAGGCCGAAAAGGCTATGCAGGTTAAGAGAAGAAATAGTAAGTAATCTGAACTCTTATACGACTCTTTGAAATAAGTGATGGATGCAATACAAATGTGTACACTCACCTATGTTCATTTTTATGATAAAAATAGAAAAAAGATGCGACGTATACTGAGAAGGAAGTAGACCGCTGCCGTTTTTGGAAGCTAGCTTGAAAAAAGCAAAAAATGTCTACAAAAAAGTCTACAGGGGATGCCGCCAATGAACATGCTGGGGATGATTCTGTTTCGATGGTTTATGATCCAGCTACTCAAGCAATAGTAGGCAGGATTGTAAGAATGTCTCAACTTTAGTTAAATTTCATAAAATTCACTAAGTTTTATTGCTGTGCACTTTGGTTTAATCTACTACTGGTGTCTTCATTCTTGGTCTTATATTGATACTTCACAAACTGTGATACTGCACTGGTTAAGGAATTACTCCATTAATTAATACCTATCTATTGGATTTAGATATCTATATTTTGATGTTCTACACTCTTTAATAATAGAACACTCTAGTGGGCATAGTAGATCATTGGAATGGGTTACTGTCTAAACCTATCTATATTTTTATAGGATGAAGTGAAAAAAAAATTCTTGTGGCGAGTTGTCTATTCCGGTTTATCGTGATTCTCTTTGTTATGCAATGGAGAAGCCCAAGCATAGTAGTCATGTTACGGCCATGGGTAAATATGTCACTCCAAGCTCTTATTTCCACACTCCTAAAACTCTAATTGATTGGGAGGAGGAGAAACAAAAGTTGCTCGAGAAGATTGAGAGAAAAAACTAGATGATAAGCAAGTTAATGACACAGAGGAACTGTGTACACCAATATCAGATACTGGATCCAACTTCTCGGTAACTAGATCCTCAATTCCTCCAATGCATCCCATCAATGCATCGAGTTTAGCTTCCGAAGGATCACGGAGGCTAAGTCATATGAGAAAGGTCTAATTTCATCCCCTTATCTAGCATTATGAATTTAAGTGCTAATATTTTCCAACTTTTTTGATACGATTGTAAATGCACAGTCTCCTTTAAAAAGTAATAAGGAGATGGTACATGTGGAAAAATCTGTGTATGGCTAGAAGGAGAAGACACCAACAAAAGAGAAGACACCAATAAAAGAGAAGACAACAAGAAAAGAGAAGGCACCAAGTAAGGTCAAGTCACCCACGAGAGCTTGTATAAGAATTACAAGGTCTTGTAAGAATCCACCTGGAATGGAATTCTTCATTGTGCTAGCACAGAAGTTGATCAACGAACAAACGACAATTCGGGTTCCATGTGATATTAACTTGTTTTGTACTCCAATACTTATTGCTCTTCTCCAAGAGGATATTGACAGTTTCGTTGATATGTATCCTCTCTCAACAAACTGCATTCAATTATACATTAGGTACAAGAATAATTTGCTCCTTCAATTTTTTTTCTTATTAAATTAATAAGTTGACTTAAATTATCTACAAATTGTAGGTCATTGTACTATTGTTTAAAGGACCAAAATACTGTTGAAAATGTTTCATTTATCGACCTAAGAAAAGTATCCACTTCTGGGTGAAAAGACATTTTTGCATCACGGGATGCAAGAGCAAGAGATATTTGTAACGGTCTGAAATATGGAAAACAGTCGACTATTTTTTGTGCCATAAAACCCAAGGTATTAGATTTCTTACTTCTTTTTCCTTTTATAAAGTGAATTCAGAATTTTTGTGGAATACACTCACACACACTCTGGCCATAATATCGTATTAAACTCTGATTTCTACACAGTATTGTACACCTGAGATACACACTGCTGAACATTTACCTAAAGACCCTCTAACTCTGATACCTAAATTTTTATATAACTTGGTGTTATATGGTGTAATTACAGAGATCATTGGGTCTTAGTTGTCATTGATATTCTACTTATGAGAGCGTACTATTTGGATTCTCTGGGGGGATCGCATATGTGATGACCTTAAACAAATTGTAACAAGGCATGCATGAATATATTTGTCCCAAATCTTCGCACAACTATAGTAAATGATATATGCTTTAATAATGACAAATATTATTGTCCACTTTAATTTGCATAGTGGGCTTCGAATGTATCATGCCCAATGTGGAGACCAACATAAAAATTTAGATTGCATTGGTTATCAATTCAGGTACAATATATTTCTCTATCGTCAATATATATAGATTAAAAAAAATGAACAAGTGTGTAAGGACTTTGCTTTTCTAGGCGTAGGCGCCAGTATAAAGTTGCGCTATCTAATGTGGTTACTAAGTGATGCGATATATGAAAGAGATCACAAATGATCCAAGCTTGCTTAATCCTAAGGTGATGTTCTCCTTAATCAACATGCATGTATGTTTAAAATATATTACGATCACTTATGTTTTTTTCTTATTTACAAATAGTACAATGAGAAGCATGAGTACGGACTTGATGAGATTCATGAAGTTCACATTGAGTGGATGGATCATGTGTCACTTTTATTGACCTAGCTATTCCTGAAGATAATTGTTGAATTTTATCTAGGACTTTGACATTAGTGGATATTAGCTCTGATACTTTCACAACAAGAAAAAGGCCCTTTTACAATGTTGCAAAAATGTTGTAAAAGGTCATTTACAACGATTAATAGAAGGTTGTTATATCCAGGGTTGTAAAATATGGGTTATCTTCCACAATATTTGTTTAAACGTTATGAAAATGTTGTAGAAGTTTTTCCCACAATAATTTACAAACATTGTTGAAAGTTTTAAAATCTAACAAAAATCTTTCTACAACATTTGGCAAGTATTGTAAAAAATACTTTTGAAAACATATTACAAGTGTTGTGAATATAATTTCAACAACGTTTTACAACTGTGGTAAAAATAATATCTACCACGTTCAGTAAACATTGTATATAGATTTTCTACAGTAATGTAAAAATATTGTAAAAAGAGTTTATACAACTTTTAACAAATGTTGTACATTTTATTCAATCATGTTTGCCAAACGTGGTAACACATATTTGTATGTTGCAATTATAACATCAACAATAATTTAAAAGTATTGTAAATAAATTTTACAATGTTTAGAAAAAAATTTATAATGTTAACTTACAATAATTTTAAAATGTTGTTGATTGTGTTTCCATTTAAAAATATAATTTATAAATAAAAATATATTTATTAAAATTATAATACAAATACAAATACAATATTCTAATTTTTACTCGGCCCACAAATAATTAGTTCAGACAATACAAAGTTAAGGTTGAACCAAATAATAAGCAAAAGGAACAAAATAACAGTAACGTCAACACACTAAAATTAGAAAAGCAACATTTGTAAAAGGCTAAAAAAATGTTTTGTACATCTATATACCTGTAAAACTCATAGATGACAAGCAACAAGGGATACTTAGTTAACTTGCAGTTCAAACATCTGATTTACTCAACACCCTTACAGATATAAAGTCAACCTTCTAACTATAGTTTGATTTTAATTTTGATTTTATCGGTGATACAACCAGAGTATGATAGGGATCAAAAAATATTCCTAAACTGTCAATTTTTGATACAGTCCTTTGCATGTTCCAAATGCTATTGAAAAAAAATCCTCATAGCTTTGGAAAATTGAAACTCATGCTTACTCCACCTTGACTCTAGAATTCGTATTAAGTCTACACCAATACCCGTCATGCTTCGGTTAGTTTCAAACGTGGAACAACATTCATTGATTCCACTTCCTGAAGCCACAAAAGAAGAAAGAAGATATAATCCTAAGTTTTGCATTGGAAATAAAATGATTGGAAAACATAATAGTAAAGAATAAAAAGATATAGAGCCAAGAGTAATATTGGGAAAAGGAAGTCCTAAGAAAAAATTATGTAAACATGGTTGATAAAAGATAAGTGCACAGAGGTTAGAATTGCACACCTATCTGAAATAGAAATTTGCAAGTATATGGCAGTTTCATAGTCTATATGTTTGCTCCATTCTTACACATTGAACAAAAAGCGGTCTTCAACTTGTGATTGTAATAACCTAATAGACCACATTTCTTGCAAAACCGAGGATTGACAGTGAACCTAAATTTGACAACATATTGTTAACAAAAGAGCATAAAGAAAGATAACGAAGCTAGAGTCAAATAAATGCTAATATAATGTAGATGTGTACACATTTCCCAAAAAGAGTGAAAGACAAGCTTATTGCAACATCTGAATAAAATAACTGTGTAACATTATTTAAAAAGAGGATAGAATGGTTATTCCAGCATGGCAAGTAAATGTAAAATTTGGATGATCTGATGGGAGATAATCTACATATGCTGAAGTTGGTTAAAAGATTTTAATGAAGAAGATATCTAATGGAGATAATTAGTAGAGGATTCCTGACAGAAGACCTTATACAAATAAAATAGGATTCAAAGAGTAAGCTTAGTTTAGATAAAACCCTTGGCAACAATAGCTAAGCAAAAACAGGATAGTCCATAGGTAGGACAACTAACGCATAGGCAAGCATAGGGATATACATTCCTTTGAGTTGAAATCAGCAATAAAAGATACATTCAAAATTCCTAAAAAATATATGCTAAGTCTTTTCAATTTGGAGAATGAATGTTTAGAAAAATATCATTTAGAAAAGACCCTTTAAGGACAATCTCTAGTACTTTCTTAATACGTGAAAGAATAGTTGATGTCAAAACTCTTTCATAAAAAATCTTACGCATATTATATGCAAAATTAATAATAAAAATTAGATAGTTAAACATCAATTTGCTCGACAACAATTTAAAAAACCCATATTAATTGATGTTGAATATGAATAGATTATTATGAATCAATGGAAATTTACTACCTAAACTTGATAGGGATCACTCGATAGCATCAAACGTTCATAGACTAGCTTGTTGCACCATATGCTATCAAGCAATCTCTTTCCATCTCTCATAAATCAGGTCCTGGGAATTAAATAATAACAGGGAATGACAACTTAGTTGATGAACCTGTGTTAGCTCATTTGAACTTTGTGTATAACCAAATATGGACCATCAGTTGACCTGAAACATTAGTTAGGACGTGTGTGTGTGTGTGTGTGTGTGTGTGTGTCACAGTAAATGTCCATAAGATGTTAACCAAATACAGAAGCATTCCATTTCATAGGAAGTAGCCTAGCTTTAACTGTATAACCAAAAGGATGCCTACAGAGCAACTACAAAAATATAGCTTTCATGAACCATCAGTTTATCTATTATCGGCCAAACATAGTACTACATTGTCCTGAATCATTTCCGCATCCAACTACAAAACACAGATCAACACATACTGATCAAGTCACCATCCAAATAGATGGCTATTGCACTCTTATACATAGCCAATATAGGCAGATACTACGTAAAAATACTTAAACATGGGGAAAAATTATGATGGTAGGTGAATACATCATGAGATGGGAACATGCCGTAACAGATGAAGAAAATTGCCAAAATTTTAGAAAATATGCTAAATTTTGGTCCAAGTTTAAAAATACAAAGAGAAATGTGTTAAAATAAACTTTGACCAAATGAGCAAAATTAGTATGTAGAATCGTGCAAAAATACGGCTGATACATGTTGATAAACCTACCCTAGTTTGATCAACACATCATCGTTGAAAATTAGAATACATCATGAGACCTCATCTACGATTTTTTTGTAGTAAGAGTAGCCACAACTAATGGGAATTAAAAGGGTAAGGACTTAAAGTGACTATTAATGCAAACCGATGGTTACTGGAATGGTTTGGTATCCCCTATCACTCTTACACTAGTAACAATTGATAAAACATGCCCATAGCCACCTAAATATAAGTATCATGTACTTGTATCCTTTACATAGCTTAACAAATTATCTCTCTAGGAACTATTATTCTCAAGAAAATGAAATAAATACACTAACCCCCTATATTTCATGTGTATTATAAGGACCTCCCTTATTTTGAAAATAATTACATGGACCTCCCCTACGCTTTATGTTTTATTTTGAAAATAAGGGCGATTAGTGTAATAACCCTTTTATATAAAAATATAAAACAATGGGGAGGTTCATGTAATTATTTTCATAATAAGGGAGGTTTGTGTAATAAAAAATAAAATATAGGGAAAGTTAACATAAATTGCCCCAACAAAAAATATGAACCATAAAACTCCAATTGGTTACAATGCCAACCGCATAGCCTTCGATCTTCCAAATAATGCAAGAAAGAGGTCTACCACATTGAACCACATTTCTGATAATATATTATCGTCAAATGAACCCATGGGGCTTCTATAAACTCATCAGAAGTTCAGAACCTACATAAACTCTACATAATCCTGAGTGTAATAATGATGCATATATACAAGAAAAAAATGGACTCATTCGAAGAATAATATCAAGGCAGAGATGTTATGCTTCAGAGTATAGTTGGACCATGTAATTAAAATAAGAAAGTTCAAACATACTGACCATAACAAAGGTGACTTTCTATTAAGGTTACTCCATGCATCATTTGATACAACAGAAAGAAGGTGGGACACTGTGCTTTATATTCATTCTTGTGTGCAAGTTTATCATTAGCTGCTCTGTAATCTGACAAAACTCATAAAGGAACACACGACAAATAAAACAAGTAAAGTTCATGAAACATTGGCTAATAACAAGTCCCACTATTTTTCTGATTGACAGGTCTACTTTTACTATAAATCAGTAAACATTTGATAAAAGAACCAACACCTTTCCAGAACTCAATTCACATCAGCACCGTTTTTTGACTCTCAAAAGCCTCTACTCCTATCTGTATGATGGAGCAAGAACAAGCCCCTCAACAATTCCTCCCCATTGCATCAAGAGTTTCACATATTTCTAACTAAAGGAGACCAATTCTTCAGAGGACATATCATGAGATTCAAGCAAAATATAATAATGGGCAATATGATCAATGTCAACAAATGGACACCCAAGAGGGATTATTCCAAAGTAATGAGAGGGGAGACCAAAGAGATAGTTACAGTTTGTCAGATATTATGGAGGAAATTCTACACAAGCAATTCTATATCCAAGTGGTGGAAATTGGAGGGAAGGTTGACATCAATAATTTAATACATCTAAGATTCTAAAGTACAACAACCTAGTGGTGCAAATAAATTGACAGAGCCTGTTGTTTTTATTAGCTTGCGTACTTTCTATGCTTAATTGAAATATTTGTTTCCCCAGACACGACACATTGAAACTCGGATTCAACTTAGACCTAAGTTTAATGGATGAAGCAAATCAACTTAATGATCTATACATTAACTACCTATGTGAGCTATCAGAATACACCAAAAGGATATATACAAATCAATTGACAGAACACGAAACTAGAATTTTAGTATATTTGAGACAAACAAGCTAATCTAGATATATTAACAGAAGAGAAGTCAATTTACCTCATCATTAACATAATGCCACCGTTTTCCTAAAACTACCAACCCTGTCAAAGCAGCGGCTACAAAGATAGACCAAAACATGTTTTCTTCTTTCGCGTGGTGATATAAAGATGAAGCATGACTCTTCGACCAGCCATCAGAAGGAATGTTCGATCATCATCTTCACTTGACTTTGTATGCTTTGGCGGCAGGAATTATCACTTGGATTAGAAAAATCGTTGGAAGAATGTCAGTGTTTCCAGGATAAGGAACAGAGTGAATCCCTTGTGAAACTCTACCCTCTTCAAACTCTATAATAGGAGCTGACAGTGTGCTTCCGACTTCAAAGAACTCAGTTCTTTGTGAATTATCATCAGATTTGACTAGCCTACTTCCTTCATTAATTATATCATCTCCATGACCATCTTCCTCCTCAGTATAGCCTTTGTCTTGACCCTCGGCTTCTCCAATAATCTCAGTACAGTCGGGTTCTATTTGAAGATCATCATGCTCTCTTGGTGGTAATACAAAGTGGCCAGACATGAAAGTATACTTGAAGACTCCTTTCCAGTTCTAAGGACATCCAGGTCAATTTTTTTGCAGATTTGGTGACGCAGCATAGGTCGATGCCGTGAGTTGTACAACTTCCCAGTCAGCCCCACGAGGTGGAGCCACCTCTTTTTCTTTCTCATTATCAGCCACTTCAAAGGACCTGACCTGATTAAAAATATGCCCCTTAAAAATATGCCGTAAAGTTATAACGTATAAGGATTACATAATGCCGAAAATATAATCTAAAGACAGGGGTAGCTAATGTGCAGAACCCATCAGAGAAGGGTTTGACAGCCAAAACAATTATGAAGAAGACCAACTGCAAGTATTGCACCCCCAATAAGTGTGCCCCATAAGTGATTTTTCCTGGATAATCGAACATTGCATGAGAGGGGGATTTCATGTGCAATGTAGGTTGCATGGTTCACAGTATCGTTATCGGAATCGGTATTGGACTATTCCTATGAGTATTGGTATCGGCATTATCGGTAGTATCTGCAGTTTTGGATCGGAGTATCAAATTTTTTTGGTATTAGAAAATAAATAATTATTATTAAATTATTTACATTTAAAAACATATATTTTATACATTTAGGCATTTAGTGTTATTTTGTAGAATATTTTGAAATAAAATAAAATAATAGTCACCCTTACCGATTGGTTGACATACAATAGATTGATTTTCTTCTTTTACATGCTTTTACAACCTTATTATGCTTTAAACCCGTGCTTATTTATCTTTTTCGTTTAATTTTGTTGCCGAATTGATCGAAGAAGAGACTCCTAATGTCGATATCGGTCAGTATCAGGTATCGGTCGATATCGGATCGGGTCATGTCAAACCGTATCAGTATCGGCCGTATCAGATCGGTATCAACCGATACTTTAAACCATGAGTCTTCCAGCACATACCATTAGAGAAAATTGGTTAACACTAACCCGTCCCCTACAGTCCGCACTACCCCTAGGCCTATGATTTGAAATGTTATTCAGTGCCCGGTACACTACAAAAAAAAACCACAATTCCCGAAGGCAATATTCTTTCGAAACTGGCAATTTGTTATAGAAAATAGTTTTTTTCGAGGGTATTATGTCGTCGTACACCCTCGAAAATGTAAGCATCAAAAAAGGGTTTTTATTCGAGAAATCGTTGGAAATATATCATTTGCGAGAGAAAATAACCATCGTATTTGTAAGACAATTTTAGTTAGCCTCTACTGATACTAGAACTTCAAATCCCATAATAATCGGTCCTTCAATACTAGGTTTAGGACAATTGTATCAATTAATCAGTAAAATGAAAAAGGATTGAATGGTGCCGATGCAAGTAAAGGGAAATTCTTACAGTTGAATGATCTTGATCTTGTAGTCTTGTGCCATTCATGGTATAAAATTAAGAGCCTCTACTTGTGCTCAACAATTAAAACTAAACACAAAGTTGGCATAGTCCCAGCAGATCAAAAATTAAATACGAATACAAGATCATGTTGCTCCAACATACATCATTTTATTGCCTCGATATTTTGTTCCATCATTTCATCGAACAGGCTAGGTCCATCATTTCACCGAAAATCAAATTTGATATTAGCTTTGTTCATCATTCTCTGCACATCATTCGTGGATACTTTAATACTTTGATACTTTGATACTAGTAGAACTTGGCTTTGATGATCACATTAAAACACAAAGCATAGCATATAATACTAAAATGAGAGACCATGGTACAATTAAAGATTTGGATAGTGAGTAGAATATCAGTCAAAACCAAAGAGATTTGCAGTTCATATCAATTATCCAGTTTGCAAAGGATTCTTGGATGTAAGTGAACTGTAGTACACTAGTTGGTACCAGGTAGTAGTCTAGCAGCAGAACAAATGAAAGTTGATGTTCAGAAAGAGTAAAACGCAGCAATGTGTTTCCAAAACATGTAGACTAATGTATGTCAATATAGAAGATTAATTAGGTTCAATTTTGAGTGGTTTGTGTAGCTAGTTATTTGAATGCCAAGTATCAGTTTGCCAACAGAAATATGTATCGACATGGCCGCATCTTAGTTAGAGGTGTCATAAATGTGAAATAGTAAGTATCAGATGCTAAGATATACCAGGAATGTAGTAATTAACTAATATCAGATGTAAAGCTTAGGTGCAGTCTAGTTTAACTATTAGTTATCAAAAATTCAGTGTTGGTTCTTCATCACAGCCAACAGAAAGTAGCAGTTTGTTGGTTCCAGCATTTGCAAGTAGAAGTAGGTCAAAATCAGTTTTAGTTAAAATTAAACTTGCAATTGTGTGGCAGCAGTGAGTATCAGAGTTCTGACTTGTAATTCAAATGGACTTTGATATTAGCAGATACTAGCAGTGAGTAGTAGTATCTCTGCATATCATCATTATCCATAGTAGATGTTAGTTCTGATACTGTGATACTAACTATACCTAGTAGATATTAGCTCTAATTACTATACTAAGCCACAATGCTTTGATACTTAGACATTAGCTCTCGTCCTTAGATGTTAGCTCTGATACTAAGCCACAATACTTTGAAACTTAGACAAAATACTATGAATGATGGCTTGTGAAGCTAACAATATATTTTAATTTGCTACATGGATTCTCGACGAATGATGGTTTGTGAAGCTGTGGGCTTTGGTTTCGATGGTTTGTGAAGTTGTGAGCTTCGGTTGCGATATGGTTTGTGAAGCTGTGGGCTTCTGTTAAGGGTATTTTGTTGTATTTTGGAACTTTAGTTAATGAAATGGGGTTGGTATATCATGTACAAGTGTGATCTGTGAACAAGTTTATCTTTTGTTGGTTACTAAACAAAAGTACTGGTTGAATGTAAGAACATATTTGTTTTGTTAATATAAAATGTGTATTATAAATTATTTAATGTTTGTGAGAGATTCTAGAATTTATATTATGCATTTCTGGATTTGATATTATGCGTGGATCTCGTAACATCGGCATAAATGGAAATTGATAAACAGGGTCTCTTGATGGCTAAGAAACGTCAAAAAAGAGAATATATGTTGACGGTCATTAACCGTCAGCTAGACTTGCGTCAGGAAAATTATGCACCAATATTGACGGTCTAAACTGGGTTTAGTTGACAGCTAAAACCCGTCAACTAAATCAATTTTAGTTGACGGCTAAAACCCGTCAATTAAAGTTAGCTAAAAACTGTCAACTAAAGTCATTTGGCAACCGTCAGCTAAAGTGGAGACTTTTGCTGACACTGGCCTAGCTGATGGAAGGAAAACCGTCAACTAAACCCTTTGGTGATGAAAAAAAATTATCACCAAAAGTTGTTTTTCTTGTAGTGCAAGGTCGGAATCCTACTAATGACATCCTCGGAAAAGGTACAATCCCCTAGATGGAATAGAAAACTGAGGTATTGCAAGCCGAAATCAAGGGCTTCTAAGGAGTTCTAGTACCATTATGGTGCTATTGGGTAATTACTCTATAAGGAAAAGTATTACTAATTTAATTTTATTTCTATATAGGTCAGGTCTTCAACAAGATGGAAGAAAATCAGTTCTCTACTCCTTCTAACTATCAACAAGCTATACAATTCTTACAAGTACACCTAACCATGTTACACCTATCAGCTAGGTAAAGGCCAAGACGGGGATAAACAGGTGCATAAGACTATTGGTCACTCGTCTAGTCCTGGCCTTCTGTTCGTCATTTCAAGGCTCACCTCACCATGTATAGTGGTGATCGTCTATTCTAGCTCAGATCTTCCTATTATGTCTAATACTCTTAGGTCACATATACTCTTGATTTTATCGTTAATCTAATGATTCCAGGGTCTCTGTATTGGATTAGGCCTTATACTATACTCTATTCTGACTTACATCCCAAGATAGTATCTATAAAATTCTACCCACCTTAGCTATTTACCTAGTCCTGTAAAGCATAAATTCCTATATTCAAAAAAAATTCATACGGTAAAGGTTTTACACAAACTTAGGTACAATCTTAAGTACATGACCTACCAAACCCTTCCACTCATAACAAAGTCTCAAGTCATACTTTCTAAAGTCTACCACAAAGGTGGTCCTATTTATTATTAGGGGACTGTAACTAATACTAACGTTCAAATGTATATCTCCGAAGTCATATCTATAGCTATCAGTAAAATCCTATCATATATTCCTATAAATTCTTTATGGATATGAAAAGTTCTAATCCACCGTACTTATTTAAAAGAGGTAGGAATGCCTATCCATCGATAAAAATGAATTTCCTACCAAACTAAAACTCTAAAAAAATGTCAATCTGTTCTAATCGGCCTTTCAAATGGAGGTATTTTATTCTATTCCAATAAACCTTAGATAATCATCCTTCTATGAAATATTTTATCAATATAGCTTTCATCCTATGACAAAATATGATCAAAAACTGCCACAAGTGGTCTAGGTACGGTGCAACACCTTTTTATCAAATTTGTAAATACAGCCGGTGCCTTCACCCGTCTAAAAGGCATCACCAAGACCTCGTAATAATCATAGCAAGTCCTTGGTATATCTTTTCTACACACCTTCACCTATTGGTACTCCAACCTCAAATCAATCTTTGAATATGCTTTTGCTCGTTACGGCTAGTCGAACATGCCAATGGTGAACTATACCTTGGTTACTAGAACGATCTTGTGCTCTAGATGATCAAACAGTCTGAAGATGAAGAACTCTGACTTATACTAAAGCATAGACTACCAATCAAGGTTTTCTAAGGACATGACTAGCTAATCTTTAAAGTTACGGCCTAGCTTATGCTACCTTAAAGGTCATGTATCTTATCTCCACCTAGTTTTCCCCAATTTTGTGGCCTAGATTTTCGCAAATCTTTGCGTCTAGCAACATGGTGTTTTGCACTAAAAATGTAATCTACTAGGTCCTACCCGTCCCTGATCCTCTTAATCATTCAACCTATACATAGTATTGCTCCTACGACTCCTTCCTCTTTATATCTGATGTATATCTTATTCCAACACAATTATTCTAACTACAAGTCCTTTAGGATTTCTAACTAACCGGTATCGATAAAGGGTTTAGCATATCCACTACTTACTCGTCTTCTTAAGCTAAGATTTCCAATTCTACTTCCAGTCCTTAGTTAGTTCCAATTACAAAAGATTAAAGTACCACATTAATCCTTAAACACTATGCCATACTCTTATAGGTTATTTTGAATCTCCTTAATAGTATGATTAACAACTCCACTCTTTCTAGTCTATAGGAAGCTAGATGATACATACAAGTACACACACCCATTCTATCCTTATCTACTAGGTAAGGGTGAAAGTTAATGCTAGGAAGCACGTATATATAGTACTTGACAACCTATTTACATATTAGTAAATCTTCTAGTCATGGTTGTTAATAGGTCATTCCAAGGCTAATCTCACCTTACATAGATGTCTGCCTTAACACAGACCTATTCACTCCACACCCAACATCCTTAGTTTGGCACTATGGTACATCAAGTCAACACATTCCATTCTAACATTATCATTCGGAAGTAATCTTCCTAGTGAATAACTTGAGGCTACTATCCAAGTTAACTTCATTTTCTGGCATAAGCACAATATAATGATCTCTATATCGTCTAAAGAAAATTTCCTACGTCTCAAGATGACCATAAAATTTTGATAAGGATTTATAATCTATCTTAGGTACAGTTCCTATCGAGTCATTTTGTTCATAACGATATTTTCGAATCCTTCCAACTATAGTCATTCATGTATGTGATCACATTCTAGTTAGGGGACTGTAACTAATTCTAAAATTTTACTATATAATCTCTTTGATCACTTCAATAAATATGGTTGCAAAACACATCATACATTTCTGACTAAACCAAATTACTCTTGTTATACCTCCAATCCCTCTCCATCTAGAATGGGTAAATAGTAGAATGGTTGTAGTTCGTTAATCCTAGAGTCTCTTGTTATGGTTAAGTTGCCTGTAAGAATCCTAAACTGTCAATCTGAGCTAATCAGTCTTTCTAATAGAGGCGTCGATCCAACCTTACTTATCTTAACAAACTAATCCCCACTCACTACCTTCTACCTTACAATAAAATATAACCGAAATGGTTCGTCAAGCACGAGCGTTCCTCCTTCCGATATAGGAAAGACGAGAATCCAATGTAAGAAGTTCAAGAAAAATTATCGACTTCAATTTTTGAGTTCTAAGTCAGTAGTCAAAAGACTTCATATAGCGAGGTGATCCAAGTGTCACTCCCTAGTACCAAAATATAAAGAACATGAGTATGACCTATCACATCCCAGTCCTAAAATACATAGGACCAAGATATGCGACAAGGACCAACTATATATATCAAGTAGACTATAGTCCAACTAGAATACGTATCCACTTTCCAGAATCAGATCAACTATCCATAAAATTTTTACCAAGTACATCTACAACTCTATCTATAAGAATATGAAATAAAGGATAATGATAAAATTATAAATATACATAAAAAGGATCAACTAACAATACCAGAATTACGAAGAAACAATCAAAACAAATCCTAATGTAGTATCTCAACAATAACTTGGAAGAAAACCAGGTTCTTAGAGGGACGTAACAAGATACACAATATAAGCCATAAATGAAGTACACCAAATATCATTCAAGGAATCATCCAATAACACAGGTACAGCCACTAATAATTAGTCTAGGTGAAATGCAATTGAGGACAATATTTGCACGCATTAACATCCGATTAAAATAGGATCGACATAATTCACATTGGGAACCAATGCCAACACATATAGTGTATCCAATCATCTGTAAAACGTGCATAGCATTCTTGAAAGCCAGGGGCTATATATAATATAAAAGCTCACCATACACCGTGTCTCCAGCAGAGTCTACGGGTTATAGAGAAAGTGTAAAGTTGTTCATACTTCTAGTGATTGTCCTTCCTGCCCAATGCTATGTCCTAATTTAATGTACGACACGTTCAGTCTGACTCTAACAAGTAATAAGTCTAGCTAATCATGTATATAGGTCTACCGGGAATATAATAACAAAAAGCAAATATCACAAGTTGAGTACGAGTCATCTAGCATATAATGCAACAAGAATCCGTGTGTTATGTCTAACATGTGCCTACAGTTATAATCAGAAAGTAAACTGATAATGAAAATGGAGATGCATGTAACAAAATATATCCAAATAACAATTGATAAAAGTATATTGCATGTAAATAATGTAAATTGGATATACAAGGTATATTTATCTTATTTTGTCCAAAGTTGTGTTGAGACGGCGGGTACCAAAGTTGGTCCAAGTCTAACCATGCTAATGAGCTACCAAATGGCACGCTCCAATCCCAAAATACAAAGAAATAGTATACGTAAACATGCTAGCTACGTATTTAACTAGACTCTAGTCTAACTCAAATACATATAAGCTGTGAAAATCAAAATAGTTGTCCATGTAATCATAATAATATCCAAAAAACTTACTAAACTACTATATAACAAAATGAGAATAACTACGGAAGATAGAATGAGAATGCATCATCAATCGAAACCTGAAGATCCCAAAGATGTAGCTCACACTATGTCTATATCAGATCTCAACAATAACCTAGAGAGATCACCAGGTCCTCAAAATGGATGTAGTAAGATACATAATAAACATGCCAAACTAAAATACAGTAAATAACATGAATGAATAGAAAATACAAAGACATCTAACACTAATTATGTCTAGCCACCTATATGTAATACAATTTGAGGACGACATTTGCAAGCGTGGGTATCTCCAAAGTAACTGCAACAGGGTAGGAATATACATATAGTCGTATCGTCGTGTCTGAGTCTCAACGGTAACTAAGAGAGGCTGTAACTCAGTAAACATGGCTCCTCTCCGAATTAATATATATACATGTATATAAAGTGTAAGTTCATAGCATGGCCCGCACAAGTAGTAGTCGTCCTTCCCTCCTAAATTTTTCTGTCCGTATCGCATCCATGACACGTCTAGTCAGTCTTTTAACAAGAAACATGTCTAAATAATAATATTGAAGGTCACATAGCATGCAATGCAGCACTCCATGTATCTCATCTCACGTGTCAACATGACTAACCATGAACCAGTATAATCATAATTAGGATAAAATACATGTAATAAACATGAAAACATGCAACAGTATGACAAGTAATGACTGAAATAAAGAAAACATGTAAATACTATAAATCAATTTGGCAAGGTATACTTGCCTGGAGTTTTCCAATCTGTGCTGAGACTGCGTACATAGTTCGTTCAGGTCTAAGCCTGCTAATGTCGCTATATCCCATAGAAAATCTATCAACGCAAACAAATCCAACAATCATCCCACGACATTTATATGCCTCTTAAATTTTAAAAACTTCCCTATTAGTGTTTATTTAAGAAATTAAGCTCCTATATAAAATTCTTAATAAATTAATTTACTAGAAAAAAAAAGGAAATAAATAAATAAATAGTTTAACTCCTGATATTTATATAATAGGCGAAAAAATCATCTTTAGAATTCATATATCGAAACTTGTCTACATATTTCTAAGTAAAATAATATTGTTATATTGTTATTCTATTAAACATTTTACACATGCACTACGTATAAACTTATAATAGTTTTCTTTTTATAATAAATACATATGTTGATGAAAGTATTATATATATATATATATATATATATATATATATATATATATATATATATATATATATATATATGAGGGATTCGCATCCCCTCACTTTTGTATCCCCTATGCATCCCCATGATAACATCCGTTGGATCTTGTTTAAGTCATTTAATCTTAACCGTTAAAAAATCAACGGTTAAGATTAGATTACTTTAACAAAATCCAATGAATGTGAAAGAGGGGATGTATGACGGATACAAAGTGGGGGGATGCGGATCCCTCCTCATATATATATATATATATATATATATATATATATATATATATATATATATATATATATATATATATATATATATATACAATGCGATGCTGGAACGCCCTCTGTCCGAACAGGAAGTGAAAGACGCGGTATGGACCCTGAATGCGGACAGCGCCCCCGGTCCAGACGGCTTCACTGGCACCTTCTTCCGCATGTGCTGGGAAATCATCAAGCAAGACATCACTGAAGCGGCTATCGCCTTCATCGAGGGTGCGCACTATTCCAAAGCCATATCCAGCGCCAACCTCATCCTCATTCCGAAAAAAGATAACCCCAACTCCTTTCGCGACTTCCGTCCCATCAGCCTCTGCAATTTCACTAACAAAATTATCTCCAAAATCATCGCAACTAGAATGGCAGATACACTCCCTAAAATCATCTCGGAGGAACAAAGCGGATTCGTCCGCGGAAGAAACATCCACGACAACATCATGCTGGCCCATGAGCTCATCACATGCATAAAACTTCCGGCTAGAGGAAGCAACATCGCCATCAAAGTCGACATGGAAAAAGCATACGACAGACTCGACTGGCAATTCATGATTTGGGTCTTTAGAGCTTTCGGATTCTCCGAGAATTGGATCAACATCGTGTGGAGATCCATCAGTAACTCATGGTTCTCCACAGTCATCAATGGCCAATCTGACGGTTTCTCGAGCCGCGGTGTCAGACAGGGCGATCCTTTATCCTCCACGGTCTTTATTATTGTTGCCGACGCTTTGAGCAGAAACCTCAACAACATGATCAATCTACCCAATTTTAAGCTTTACCACACAGCCAGCGGTTGCCCCGCCATCACCCACCTGGCCTTTGCCGACGACTTGCTCATCTTCTCCTCCGGGGATATCGGCTCGATGGAAGTTGTTCACAACACTCTGAACAGGTACTCTAGATGCTCAGGTCAGAAGATCAACCTTTCTAAGAGTGTCATCTATGCCCATCACAGCATCAAGAGCGAGATCGCTACCAGACTCACTAACCTAACTTCCATAACGGTGACTCAGCCTCCTTTCTCCTATCTTGGCTGCCCCCTGGTTTACGGAAAATCTAATGCCAGCATATTCGAGAACTTGATCTCCAAAATCAGGAGCAAAATCGCAGGATGGCACAACGCCACCCTATCCCCCGGGGGGAAAATAATCCTCATCAAACATGTGCTTAATTCTATCCCCATCCACACTCTTGCTGCTTGTTCACCGCCCAGGAAGGTCATCACGTCGATCGAGAAGACTCTTTGTAACTTCTTCTGGGGGCATAGCAAAGGACAAGACAAACACCACTGGGCCAGCTGGGACACCATGGCCACCCCTACTGAGAACGGCGGGTTAGGTTTCACCAAGCTAGATCTCATCGTCAATGCCTTCTCCATGAAGCTGTGGTGGAAACTTCGCACCAGCCAAAACCTGTGGACCAGGTTCATGAAGGCCAGGTACTTCAAACACATCCACCCAGTAATGGCCATTGCCAACAGCAGATCCTCTACGGCATGGCGCCGTATCTTAAGAGGCCGTGATTGGGCCGAACCCGCGATCAGACTTAGTCTGGGCTGTGGCGAGGCCAACCCATTCCTGGAACGGTGGATAGGTGACAGCCTAATCCCGAACATTTCCGAATCTCCCAGAAACACCATGATAAAAGACCTTTGGAATTTCACCAATAATGATTGGGATTGGGACAGGATTCGCGAATGGTCTGGCAACGAATCTGTTGACAGCATTCGCCAGCTCGGTCTTATCATTAGGCCAGATGTTGACAATCTGAAGTGGTCGCTAGCAGCCTCCGGAGCCTTCTCCGTTCGGTCGGCGAGACTCATGATCCAAGAGAATGGGCCTGACCTTTTCATCAAGCGCTTCTGGCACTCCTGCATCCCTAAGAAATGGTCCTTCCTCCTGTGGAGAGTCATGAAAAAGAAACTGCCCACCGACGATAACCTTATCTCCATCGGATTCAGTCTGGCGTCCGCGTGCAATTGCTGCACTGAGCGCCACACGGAAACCATTGACCACATATTTCAGAAGGGAGACCTCCCGCACCAAATCTGGAACACCCTCAATCACCACTTCAACGTGCATCTTAGAGACGGGCGCTTTATCGATCTCCTTGCCCACTGGGGATCTTCCTCCCACGGCCACCATCGTTGCAGCGGCCGCTACCTGGGCAATCTGGAAAAACCGCAACAAAGCGAGATATGAGGACCATCAGTTCTCAACCGATCAGCTATTCCGGGAAATTCAACGGCTATGTCGCAAGCGGATCACTTTCTGCTCGCACATTCCTTCAGCCTGCAGGCACTCGTTCTTTTCTTAGTAGTGGCGGATGCGTCTGCCCCCCTTGTCTTTTGTAGTATACTTTTGTCTTGTATACGCTTCTGGCTTCAGCTTTTTGAGCCTTGTTTTTAATAAAAAGGGGGGTGTTCTGTTCAACAAAAAAAAAAAAAAAAAAAATATATATATATATATATATATATATATATATATATATATATCCTACACTAAAGATGTACAATATACTCTTAACCATGCGCATATATAGTTTATTTGCTACTATACACACCGCATATATACTCAGATCATGCACATTATCACTTATGATCCATTAAGCAACTAAAAATGAGGGCAAAGATGTATTTATACCTATGTAGTATGCTAATGTTGCTGCTGAGTTGCTTTCTTCTTCTTCTAATCACTTCAAGAGAGGGAGAAAGAGAAGGAGAAAAAGCCAATGGCATCATGCAGTTCTAGCATTGTCATCTTTGGTCTACGTAAGACTTGGCCGAGGGAACGGTGTTGGTGATCGCTTGGTTTCGAACGTCGACATTGAAGATGTCGTCTACATGTCGTTGCTGTTGTGGCAGACTGCACAGGAGTGAGAAGACTTCTGAATGTGCGGAGAGGTTCGACACACGACGACATGGTGGTTTGATCGGCTAGGCACACGTTCTATGCTATGGATATAGGTGACGCGACTTCTATTGGAAAAGAAGTAGGAAACCTTTCCCCAAACTAGAGAGTACCTATGAGAGAACCGAGAATTACAACGCACGAACCAAACACCAAACAAAATCCATACATACATAGAGAATTTTTGACGTGGAAAACCCTTGCTGGAAAAAATCATGGGACGATCGGAGTCCAAGCCTTGAGAAGCCTTCACTAATAAAATAAAGGAGTACACCTTCTACAAACTTCTCTTGATCCAATACGGATCCCCGCAATACTTGAAAGTAAGAATAATTGATTACAAGGCTACGAATAACAAAGACGACGAGTAGAGATTACCCGAACATGATCATCCTTCGAACACGACCTTCAATCCTCCTTCTTCTCTTCCAAAGTTACAACGGCACTCTTGCCTCTTTTCTCTCTATTTTTCTCAATGTTGTACTATGTTACACTTGTGATTAGGTTAGGAAAAATCATATGTAAATACCCTAATCCAGCAACAAAACCTGGATCGTAGGATACGATCCAACGGTGATTATATCACCTTGAAATTAGCCTCATCCCGACGACACAGAGATCGGCTAGAACTCTGTGTTTTGGTTCTAGAACAGTTCTGGAACCAAGGGGGCAGAGTTCGGCCAGAACTCTGCCTCCCCTGTTCTAGAAAATACTCTGGTAGCTCCCGAGCTTTTTTTTCGTCTTCGAATGGTCTCGTCACCTCCCCGAGCTTTTCTGACACACAGACGGCGCTCGTCGCACTCCGGGGTCTTCTCCACATAGGTTAGGAACCCTACCCACTCTAACATTTCTCCCTCTTCACAACTATGAGGAGGAGGTCGTCATCCCGACGATCTGCCTGTAGAACTCAAACTTTTTCCTTGGTAGAATTGTGGTGAACATATCTGCTCCATTATTATCTGTATGAACCTTCTCACGCTCTGCGTCCTTCTTTTCAACCACATCATGTATCCAATGATACCGGGTCTCGATGAGCTTGGACCGGCTATGAAAGGTCTGATTCTTCACAAGGTGAATAGCACTCCAACTGTCATAAAGCAAAGTATATTGCTCTTGCTTCAGCCCCATTTCCTGTAGTAGCTTCTTCATCCATAGCTCGTAAGTAGAATTGGCATGTAAGGAACTCATCTTCTCCTGTATAGCCTTCATCCACTCATGCCTGTATTCGTCTTTCATAGCCTCTACAAAGATTTCGGGCTCTCCTCCGTCAGTCAGTAGCACATACTCACCTGGTGAGTATTTTATAGATGGTCGATGCTCTCTGTCGCTCCTTCTCAATAGAGCCACTGGTGCTGGCTCTATACCAACAGTCTCCTTTCCTTCAGGAAATGCCTCCCCGACATGCTCATCCTTCTATGGGACACCCTGACCACCATCAGCAAGCTGATGATCAAGGTTGGGATCAACTCCATGTACTAGCTCTCCCATAACTTGATCCTCTACGATGTCCTCTGGAAACTGCTCAAAGCAAAATGACTCTAACTCAGACAATTCCTCAGCCTCAGAAGGCGTCTCAAAATCCTGAGTGTTGGTCATGGTCTGATCCTCGATGAATACCACGTCCCTGCTTCTGTAGAGCTTTCTTCCCACTAGATTATAGAGTCTATAGCCAAACTCATCCCGACCGTAGCCGACAAAGAAGCACCGCCTCGTCTTCGGCTCAAGTTTGGACCTTCCTTCGGTATATACACGAAGGCCTTACAACCAAACACTCCTAGGTGATTGTATGACGGCTCTTTGCCGTACCATACTTTGTCAGGCACATCACCCTGCAAAGGAGCACCAGGAAATAAATTAATAACATAAGAATCTATGAGAAGAGCCTCACCCCAATAACTGTCTGGCAAATTTGCTTCTGACGGCAAACACGGTACCCTCTTCATCAGTGTCCTGCTCATGCGCTCCGCTACACCATTGAGCTGAGGTGTCATGGGCAGTCTTCTGGTTTTGTACCCCTTGCTCTCTACAATAAGCATCAAAGGGACCAATGTATTCGTCGTCGTCGTCGGACCGAACACATAATAACTTCTTGGCCGTCTCTCTTTAAACAGAGGCCTGAAACTCTTTGAAAGTAGGCAGCACCTGATCCTTGGTCTTTAAGGCATAGACCCAAACCTTCCTGGAATAGTCATCAATAAAAGTTACAAAGTAAGAAGCACCACCAATAGATTTTACCTTCATAGGACCGCAGACATCCGAGTCAATCAACTCGAGCAACGCCAGCTTGCTTGAACTTGGGTGACTTTGGAAAGACACCCTATTTTGCTTCTCAGCTAAGTAGTGCGTGCACTTCACCAACTTTGTAGACTTGAGCCCTGGAATCACCTTCATGTTCACCAAGTAGCTCATCCCCTTCTTGATGATATGGCCAAGCCGTCTGTGCCACAACTCGATAGACACGTCAGAAACTGCGTTCACCTCATGTGTCCCCTGTGTGCTTCCCTCCATATAGTAGAGACCGAACTTCTTGCTTCCTCTAGCAATCACCATCGAACCTCTGGAAATCTTCCACTGACCATTTCCGAAGAGACCAAAAAATCTCTCGTCATTCAACCTTCCAACCGACACCAGGTTGAAACGGATATCAGGGATATGATAAATATCTTTGAGAACAAGAACTGCACCCTTCTTCATCCTCAAATGCACATCTTCAATGGCAACCGCCTTCGACACATCTCTATTGCCCATCTTCAATACTCTACAGTCGCATGTCATGTAAGTGGCAAATAGTACCCTGTTATGAGATACGTGCGCTGAAGCACCTGAGTCTACCAGCCAAGAATTATCATCACAGGTGAGGTTTGTGATAACCTCATCACCTACGACGATCATATCGCCTCCATGTATCGAGGTCGCCACGGTATTATTCTCACCTTGCTTCCCCTTGTCGCCCTTCCTCTCTCTCTTCCAAGCAAAACAGTTCCGCTTGATGTGGCCATTCTTGCCACAATAGTAATACTCCGAGTCCTTGTACTGACCCTTAGACTTCCCTCTACTCATGTCTCTGCCACCACCTGGACCCCTGCTTTTACCCCTTCCGTAGCTCTCTGAAACTAGTACCTCTGAGTGGTGGGATGTGGATGAAGTGCCCTGAGAACGTCTCCGCATCTCTTCATTCAGCACCCCGCTCTTGGCAAACTCCAGACTGACTATGTCTTCTGGAATAGAACCGATCATAGATACTCGTACGATCTCCTATGAGTCTGGTAATATACACAGCAGCCATAGTCCCTGGACCTCGTCGTCGAACTTGACTCCCATCGAAGATAGCTGGTCAACCATGTCCTGGAAATCACTTAAGTGATCCGTAATAGATGCCCCATCTTTGTACTGCAGATCCATCATCGATCGAATCAGGACAACGATTCCAGCTTATCCTAAAATGTCTTCACGTGCTCAATATTGGCAACGTGGTTGTACACGTTCTCGTCAACGAACTGCCTGATATATCCGCACACCTGTATGTGCTCAAAATTCTAGTCCTCATCGGATTTATCAACAGGTCGCTCGGAAGCAAATACGGGCAGATCCAGTTTCTTGACAAACAGTAAATCGTTCATCTTACTCCGCCAATAATGATAGTTTATGTCGTTCAGGTTCACCATGCGCACCGGCTTCGCGTCCACCTCTCCTCTCTAGTTTTCTTGTCAACTCCTGACGCCCTTCTGAATTCTAGAATATGGCTCTGATACCACTTTGTTGGAAAAGAAGCGCGAAAACCTTTCCCCAAACTAGAGAGTACCTGCGAGAGAACCGAGCAATACAACGCATGAACCAAACACCAAACACAATCCACACAGATATAGAGAATTTTTGACGTGGAAAACCCTTGCAGAAAAAAACTACAAAACGATCGGAGTCCAACCCTTGAGAAGCCTTCACTAATAAAATAAAGGAGTACACCCTCTACAAACTTCTTCTGATCCAATACAGATCCCCACAACACTTGGAAGCAAGAATAATTGATTACAAGGCTACGAAGAACAAAGACGACGAGTAGAGTTTACCCGAACACGATCCTCCTTCGAACACGGCCTTCAATCCTCCTTATTCTCTCCCAAAGTTTCAATGGCACACTTGCCTTTTTTCTCTCTATTTTCGTCAATGTTGTGTTGTGTTACACTTGTGCTTAGGGTTAGGAAAAACCATATGTAAACACCCTAATCCCGCAACAAAACCTGGACCGTAGGATACGATCTAACGGTGATTAAATCACCCTAAAATTAGCCTCAGCCCAATGACACAGAGTTCGGCCAGAACCCTGTGTTTGGTTCCAGAATAGTTCTGGAACCAAGTGGCAGAGTTCGGCCAGAACTCTGCCTTCCCTGTTCCAGAAACTACTCTGGTAGCTATTGAGCTTCTTCTTCGTCTCCGAATGGCCTCGTCACCACCTCGAGCTTCTCTGACACACAAATAGCGCTCGTTGCACCCTGAGGTCTTCTCCACATAGGTTGGGAACCCCACCCACTCCAACAACTTCGACATCTCCGTTAAGAAGTCTGGTCGGGAGGGAAGGGCGGTATGGAGAGGTCCGACAGGTTGAGCCAGGGATGGCCGACCACGAACGCGGTGGAGCAAAGGATACCTCTAGCCCTCGTCGAGGCATGCAAAGGCAGGGTACGTGCGTCTATGGTTGCACAGAGGAGGTCGATGGTGGCAGCCCATGGCCCTGGGCTCTACGGATATCACGGAACCGGGTCAGGAAGGAGTGGTGGTAGTGTGGCTGCTGCTCTTACGACATCGGGTGCGGTGAAGTACGAAGAAGCCCAAGGGAACCTGTTTGGGCGCAGCCATAGTTGTCTCTGGGGAAGGTATAGAAGTTTGTGGCATCAGTGGGGATGTCGAAGGGTCTACTGTGGTGGTCTAGGAATCGACGGGTCGGGGAGTGATTATTTTGGCCTTTGGGTAGGCATCGCAGGGCGGTGGTAGCAGCGGTGGCACCGTAAGACGGAGCCCATAAAGGTGGCCTGGAAAGGTGGTAATAACCATGGAGATTCGGAAAGACAGGTCTTAGCATCGGGTTGACGAGGAGTATATGGAGGAGAAGATGAAGAAGAAGATGGAGGACAAGAAAGAACGTGTGGCTAGGGGTTTCTTTTTCAGTAATTTTTGTACAACGGAATTAATTTAATACTATTTGTGGGAGAGGGGAGAAGTTTGCCAAAATTTCATATAGCGGGATATCGCGCCAAGTAAGGTGGCGGTGGTGGCGACGTGGCATAGGGGAATGGAAGGTGGAGGGGGGCCGCCAAGTGCGGTGGCGGTGTGGAAGGGGGCCCGCCACCCCATTTGGCGCGGGGAGTTGACTCAGCCAGAGAGAGAAGGGAGAGAGAGCTGACTCAGCGAGAGAGAGAAGAGAGAGAGAGAGAGCGCCAAGTAGGGTGGCGGTGGGGGGGGCTGCCACACCACTTGGCGCGGAGGGGGGGTTTGTTCCCGAGAGGCTTTTGGGGGGGATTAAAAGCAGTGAGAGAGGGATATATAGAGAGAGAGACTATAGAGAGGGAAAGAGAGAGAGAGAGAGAGAAGAGAGGCTAGAGAAAGGGAGAGAGAGAGAGAGGCTATCTGGAGGGAGAATTTGTGAAGAGGAGAGAGGGTGATTTGTCAGAGCAACGTTAACTGTCCTTGCAACGTTAACTTCACTGCCAAGTAGGGTGGCGGTATTAGTTACGTTACCCATTTATCCCTATAAAAACATATACATCTTAACAAATGCAGTCACTCATTCACTCACTCTCCATTCACTCATTCACTCAATCTCCAATACTCTAACAAATTCTCCTACTCCAGCAACATCAACTCATTCACTCATACTCTCCACAAGTCCAACTCATTCCAACAAATATGCTCTAGTGCAACTAATCACCTGTAAATAGTTTATTTTTTATAAATATTAATATTAAAATAAATTAAATCAAGAATTAATTTTACTTTAAAATGCATACCCGTGATTCATCTACATCTATCTCGCCGTCAATTGTGCGATCTAGATCCATAAAGTTGCCGCGCAACCATGTTATCTTCACATAACTGGCATTTCCCATATCAGATGGAGGCATAATGCCTAAATAATATCGGATTAGACTAGCTGGAGTCTGTTGCGGATCAAAATATATAGGGTCCCCTGTAATAGGTAACCCTAATATATTTGCCACATCCCATAACGTGATAGTCATCTCGCCGACAGGTAGTTGAAATGTGTTTTATTCAGGCCACCATCGCTCAACAAGACTTAAAATTAGATGCACATCATGTGTTAAAAATTTAATCTCATCTAAATAATGGAACCCAAATGAGCGCACCAAAGCCTTCTGTGCGCTGTTTAACTCCCATGTGCTATAGTTTCTCTCAGTCCGCCAATTTCCATGTTCCCGCGTTCGTAATTTAAGACTATGATCATATAACTACAAATAAAATATTTAAATTATGTTACAACTACGTTTATGTGAAATATTACTTACTAGCAAGTCAAACATTTTCAAATATATCTTTTAATTAAATATTTACCTTTCCATCAAATATTTGTGTGGATATATGATTTACCCATTCTTGTCAGATTTTGTCAGTCGTTGGTCCACCCGGGATGCGTCCGTCGTTTTGATTAGCCATCTGAAAAAATAATAAAAAATCTACAAATATATCAAACATATTTGTTACAAAATATTAACAAGAACTAAGAGAAGAAGCTGTTTGCTTACATAAAGAAAATGTGGTCCTGCATGCAAAAAGAAGGTTGGTTACACAGAGGAGGAGAAATATTTGGGAGGGAAGAGTTGGGATGTGGTTGCTGGAGTGAAGTGAGGAGAAGGAAGAACAAGAAACTTGCATTTTATTATAGAGATGGAGCGGTCTCTAACAATGTGCATAGTCTACGAAACAACACGGTCTCCAAAAATGTGCACAGTCTACGAACAACACGGTCTCCCAACATATCTGGGTCTAGCCTCCCTCTCCCTCCCAACCTAGCCAACCCCCCCCCCCCGCCCTCTCTCCTTCCACTCACTGTGTCTGCCCCCTCTCTCTCCTCTCCCGCTCTTCTCTCTCTCCTCTTCCGCTCTTCTCTCTCTCCTCTCTAGGTGGAGCGACGGGCCCCCACCACACCGCCAACCCACTTGGCGGGGTCGTCACGCCACCACCAAAGCAGGTGGCGGTCTCTCTCTCTCCCTCCCTTCTCTCTCCTTCCTCTCCCCCTCCAACCGCCACGTCGCCACCACCGCCACCTTACTTGGCGCGATATCCCGCTATATAAAATTTTGACAAACTTCTCCCCTCTCCCACAAATAGTATTAAATTAATTCCGTTGTACGAAAATTTCTGTTTCTTTTTAATATTGCTTTTGGAGAGCTCTATATGGATTTTCATCTCTTTTTTTCACTTTTCTTGGATTATATATATAGGAGAGAGTGAAGCAATTGGTTTGTGTGTTTATATGGTGGGCCGGTTGGTTGAGAAAAATGGGGAAAGAGATTATTTCTATGGGTCATGGGATTTTAGGACAATAGGATTTGATAGGACGAACTTAGGATTTTAGAAATGATGAAATAAAGCGCTATTTATAGTAGGCTTAGAAGAAATGGTCCATAAAATTTAGACACTGCACATATAATCTTGAAGGCTCTAACCACGATTTCATACATGGCCTTAAGGCCCCCAATAAAATATAAATATAGTCCAATAAATTCTCTAGCCTATGATCATCATAATAATAGTAATAATAATAATAATAATAATAATAATAATAATAATAATAATAGGAATACATAACTAAATTATAACAATAATTATTAGAGGTACTAAAAATAAAGTAAAATAAAATTTTAAAATTATGTCCTACCCACCTTCTTAGAATTACGTCCTCAAAATTTAAGTTAGAATAATATAACAAGAATTTGGGAAGGATATGTTTCATAGAAATGGTACAATCATGTAACATATTCTTTGATGATCGAAATAAAACAATGATAGGATCTTAGGTAAGAAAGTCGGAAAGAAGGGTGAGGGTTCGTTCACATATAAGACAAATGAATGACTAGGAAATAACGAAACTTATTGCCTATGCAACAAGAGATAAGTAAACTAAGATAATAGGGTGCTAAATCGATTGACGATAACTGCAACTCCTGAAACCTTGAGCAATTCTCGAATCCTGATGAACTGTCTGCCAGATTGACTCTTCCATGCCATCAATCTGTGCACGTCATATCTTTTGCCGCGACCATTCCTCGAAAGATTCCATAGGTATTATCACCCTAAACTAGGGCATGCATCTAACTTAATATAACGCTAAGAATACTCATTGTAGCTTCCTAGGGTACAATAACATTGTTATCTATTTTTCCTACTCTTGGTATTCATGTTCCTTCATCTGCCATGGGTAGGCATATTCACTAGAGTCTAACATCTAGTTTGATAATGGTCCCTTCGATCATAAGTTATGACATTTACTTTTCCCATATTTATAAGGAATCCTTGTGTAATATAAAATCTAACAACCTCAACGTATGTTTAGGTGTCAATAATGCATAGTCATCAACCTTCCTTTCATTTATAATCACAATTAGTTGGCCTCATTATCCTATCATAGATACCATTATTTTGTTATTTATGTAGTCCCGACACCAATTACTTCCAGTACATATAATCATACATAGAAAATCAACTATCCCTAATTATGGTAGTCACACAAACACTTTCTTTATTATAATTACGACCTATATATAAGGAGCACCATATCATATCCTGGTTAACATCTCACTATCTATTCCAATTACTTACAAGTAGGCCATCTAGTATAATCCAAAAGCATTAATTAATTCCCAAAGTCATAAATTATGACCTAATCACCAAAACTCTTCAAGTGCTCAATCCTACAAAATTTAAGGGTATTGTTCAAATTCTTTATTCCACAGCTAAAAAAATCATTGTATCGCTATTCTATCATAGGCATAATGTCATTAATCTATATTAACATCAATGAATCCTTCAGGTCGCCTTTTGTAATTATTCATAATATAATTTAGGTCCCTATTAGTCCACCTAGTCTGGTGGCTTACCCTAATTATCCATTAAGAAAACTTTATCCACTCTAGACTACTCAACACCAGCATCACACCAATATATTTACTAGTTACACACTATAATATAATTACAAGGTTTGTCTAGTTTAGTTATTTAGGAGATAGAAAGGTAACAAGAATCTAACGTTGGGTCAAGCAATCCATACCAATATCAAACAATATTAGGGTCAAGCAAGGTACAAAGGAAAATTAAAATATTTTAAAGAACGGTATGAAGCCAAGTGAGATGCATATGACCTAGTCTAGGTAAAACTCGAGAACCATATAGCTCCATGATTATGTCGCATGAAGTTACTACCGTGCCAGTGTGCATTTGGCTGCAAATAACTTTCTTGTTCCATATACGACGGACGACTGTAGTGCGCACATATATTATGTCAGATAATACTGGTTCTTGGCTTATCTTGGTCAAGTCCATAAAATATTTCCAAATTAACTTTTTACGAAATATATGAAAAGAGTTTAAGCAAAATGAATAGAATACGGTCCAAGTAGAATTCGAAAAACATATGTAACCATGATGTCGTTATCTGAAGTCATGCCTCGCCAGTATTTCTCTGGCTGCAAAAACTATCGATTTCATAATACAAGGTTAAATATAATTTCTTGAATTTTTTTGGATCAATCTATAAGACATTTTACAATAACTTAGCAAAGAAGAATTACTCAAGAGGCCAACGAAAAGTTTAGTCAATTCATAAGATGGGAAGAACACACAAAAATTATGTCAAGAAAGAAGATAACACGAGAGCAATCGTGCTGAAGAGTCCCAGGGAAGCCTATAATCCTAGTTATGGATGTATCCTCAAATCCTATTCTTCACTTGGTTGCAGGCGCACAGTAGTACGACTATCCTTGGTACCACTACGACTTCGCACACTTTGTGAAGATTCGAACGGCATAGGCAACCACAAAAACGTGTCATGCTCCAGTCCCAAAATACGAAGGACTAGGATACGTAAACATGCCAGCTACATATTTAACCAGACTCTAGTCCGACTAAAATACGCATAAGTTGTGTAAATCAAAATAGGTGTCCATGTCATCATAATAACATCCACAAAACTACTAAACTACTATAAAACTAAATGAGAAAAAACTACTGAAGATTGATTGAGAAGGCATCATCCATCGATACCTGAAGATCCCAAAGATGTAGCTCCCATTATGCCTATATCAGATATCAGCAATAACGTGGAGAGATCACCAGGTCTTCAGAAGGGACGTAGCAAGATACATAATATACATGTCGAAATAAAATATTGTAACTAATATGAATTGACAGGAAATACATGTAGGACCATTAAGCACCTAGAGGAGGGGTGAATAGAGTGTGTATGTGTGCAGAGGAATGAATATGTTAAAAATTATGTATTATGGAAAGTAAGAGCAAATAAAATAACAGTAAATGATTTGAAGTAAAAGTAAGAGTTAAGAAGTTCAAACTCAGTGACATAGCGATATATATTAGTTTTTCTCGTGGAGAACTAATCCAGTCTCGAGTACTCCTGCTTGATGTTAATCCACTATGGCACAAACTTTAACTGAGTGCTTACAACTTTTACAATATCGTGCTTGGGGACATGTGCATGACCGATTTCAATAATATCGTGCTTAGCGATGAGTGCACGACCGACTCCAGAAGGTGATTAAAAACTGGAACATTTTCTGAAATAGCCTCCGATACAACTTTTTAAAACCAAACTCTAGATTAAACAGAAACTGTACTGGCTTGACTAAGATAATATAGGCTTGATTTGAAAGTGTAGCTCGTAGAAAATACTTAAAGAGATAGAGAAAAAAAAGTGAATGAGTGATTTGAAAATGTCAAAGTTCTCCTCTATTTATAGTATTTTTATTAAATGAATTCGGGCAGAGTTCGAATGCAGACATCTCACATTCGAATGTTAGATGAAGATATCAAGGAAATTAAAAAACAAATTGAAACTGTCTTGACAGAACTCGGGCCGAGTTCTGGCCAAGTTCTGCCAGGGTCAGAACAAAACTGTTTAGACCAATTTGATGGGTTTTAGGCTATTTTGTTTGTGGACTTTGGATATGAATTTTGGTGGATAAGAAGGCTGTATTTTGTGGACTAAAAATAGCTAAGCCAGTACCGATCCGATCAATGTTACATATTTCCTAGACTCAAATAAAGTTAAAAATATATAAGAAAGATGTAAAAACCAATAGTCCTTTGATGACATCTTTTTCCTTACATTTTGACAAACTGAAGACGCCTTTCGTGGGCTTTGCCCCCGAATCCCCACAAGTGCAAGGTCCCGGATAGGTCGTTGTGCGGTTCAGAGAAATCTTCTAGTATTGTAGCTCCCATTTCCAAAAAATTTTGAAATATTTTTTTATTTATTTATTTGATTTAAATGGTAATTTTTATGATTTTATAAATGATTATTTAGTTAATTATTTTGGTAGATGACTTTAGCCATAGTTGAGTTTTGAAGTACAAGGTGATTAAAAATTATGGCACGGATAGTGCAGTAGCGTGCTTTGACTAGTGTATTAGCCCTGGTAGGGAAGGCCGAGCCATAGAAATGTCCTAACTAGGAAAACCAGGCCAAGTTGCAACATAACCCTCATCGAAGATTTATTTATTATTTAATTATAGTATTGAGTTTTAGGGAACCTGGTTGTACCGAACCTGTCCCGATTGGGCCCAAGTCAAATCCAAGCCCATGTAGTCATGCAGTACGACCAACGATGTCCATGTAGATATATAGATGTGTATATATAATTGTAGCTTATTTTATAATACAGGAAGTATTTACTGTTATTTGGATATTAAATATAATATATAATTCTCTTAGCTACCTTTGTGCAATGTGGTATTAGACTATATATTTGGATGTCTAATGATATATACACCATTATTGGTTTATTAAAATTTGTTATTATTATTATTATTTTATTGGGATTGTTATTTAATATTATTAATTTATTGGTTATATTATTTTTGTCAGATAAATGTGATAATATATATATATAGTTAAATATATTTTGTATGCATATATGTGTAAATATATATAAATATGTGATTATGTGTATGTAAATATAAACATAAATACTATATGTGCATATGTGTATATAAAAATATATATATATATAATATGAATTCAAAGGATATCCCAACCCAGCCCATCTCAGGCAGTAGCAGATCCCAACCTGCCATGGGCCCAGCCTAGGTAACAGCCAAGCAGCCCAACCTGAGCCAAGCCCATGCCCGAACCCCGTAGAACTAAATCCCAGCCCGAACCCCTTATAACTAAAGCCCATGCCCGAACCCCTTAGAACTAAATCCCAGCCCGAACCCCTTAGAACTAAATCCCAGCCCGACCCATACTTTTCCAGCCCAACAAAGAGGCCAAACAGCAGGGAACCCACCCTGCAGGTTTTCCCAGGCCGACTGTATGGGCATACATATATGTAACAGGGAGATCGAGAGAGAACAGGACAGAGTAAAAACGAAACCCTAGTTCCAACTTACCTAGCGCCGACCTGGCCTTGGCGCAGCCGTGCGCCACCACGGGGCCACCGGAGGCCGGCTAGGTCGCCTGACCGCGAGGCAGCCATACGCGCATTAACGGTCGACAGCAGCAGTGATGGTTTGGAAAGGCCGACTTCGCGCAGAGAGTTCTCCCCGATCGCTCGACGATTTGTCGAGCCAATTGCTCAGGTATGACCCCAATACGACCATCTTCAACCCCAACTGTTATTTTCTGTTACAAACGCACGATCGATCTACAAAATCGACGTGAAGTCGATGGAAAGATCTGTCCAAAATAGGACAGAAACACGTCCCAAAGACCCAACTTGGAAGATGTTTTATGATCTGTATATTAGGGTTTTCAAAAAACTAATTAAACGTAGTTACAGACAACATATAGGAATTTATGATCCTTTTTGTGGATTTGGAAATCATCGACTATGTGTCGAGAAATCGAATCTCGAAGTTGACCGAAAATCTGTTTTTAAAATCACGAAAACCCTCGATATGACGTGCGTCCCGCCAAATCGGGCGACGTGGTCGCGAACTGAAAGCATCGAAAGGTGCGTAACGGCTTCGTGGACGTGTGGGCTTTGACGGAATTTAAATTGGTCGCGTGTGCGCGATGAATTTGATGCATATCCATCGAAATTTACCGTATCGGCCTGTATGCAAAATTTTCAATTACTTTGTGCACGCTCGTCAGATCGAGACGAAACTTACGCCAACAAGACCGTATCATTTTTGTGGTCATGTATGCCAAGTTTGGTCCGATTCTGAGCCAGTTGATCGGATCTCCATTTTGCGGGCCCTACGATCCGACTGAACGAGTAATTTTGTGCATGGCCCGCCGAAATCCAACTTTGGACATATGGTTGGGTTCGTATCGAAAAACCGGACCTGTTGACATATAGTTTAACGACTTTAGAGACCATTGACTCTGGCACAATTTTTGTACAAAGTGGGTCTAACGGCGGACATCATTTTGGCCCAAAATTACCATTTTGCCTCTGTGTCCAGAATTGGACTTAAGGACAGAAAATCCTAGCTAATTTGACTATTCTGAAAATATTAGAGATGTATGTTTCGGCTTTCGGAGACATTTGCAAATTTTGGACTTTATGGCGTACCAGTTGACGGTATCTTATTGGTTCTTCGCGCTACCACCAGGCAAGTATACCTTGCCAGCTTGTACAATATAATTTATATGCATGTTCATTATCTCGCTGCTATACTTTTCCTTACATTCGTGATTGCTTTATTCTATGTCTAGTACACTCATCCTGTTATAGTTTTACTTTACATGTTTCTAGTTGTCTGCACATTCTTGTTCCTTTCTGTTATGATATTTCTATCTGTTACACTGTATTAGTTTCATATGTATTCCTTGCTAGAGTCGTCTAGTCCTACACCACGATTCCCTCGACTTGATTATAACTTGACTTGACTTGACATGACTTGAGTAGGACTTGACTTTGACATTCTATAGATTGTGAGTGCTTACCTTGACTACGGTCTATAGGATTTTTATACTAGGATTGGCTACCGTCTTGGTTGTGAGTGCTTTCCTTGACTGCGATTGAGACACTATAGATTGTGAGTGCTTGCCTTGACTGTAGTCTATAGCTTTAACCTATTAGCCATTTCTAGTATGGCATGCCAGTGTCTTAGGATCCTTGTGTTTAGATCTTGTGTCTTTGTTCATTTTGTCTCGTTGGATATCCTTGTTTGTTCCTTACTTCTTTGTATAGTTGTACTATTACATGTTGGCTTGTTTATTATGTATCTTGCTAGTCCTCTGAGGACCTGATGATCTCTTCAGGTTTAGCGACTGCATGGAGTTAGTTAGCAAAGCGGGATTGTAGAGGATTGCGATACATGATACAGGTATTCGCTTGTGATATTTCTTTATTATCCTCTCGTGCTTTATATTCTGTACCAGTTATATTCTGCTTATTTTATAGACTCATATCATTCTTGGTGTCTAATCGGACAATATGATAATGGGCTGCAGACCATGACCCATACTTGTTCATTCTTGTTTATATGATTCCTGTGGATTGAGATATAGTTTAGATTAGACATGATACCCTATTCTGGACAGCTTATACGTACTCGAGTCAGGCTGGAGTCCGCTTGATACGTAGCTGGCTTGCTCACGAGCTCGCGTCCGAAAAGTGGTTGCGGGTCGTGACAAGTTTTTTTGGTGGCCCATGCAGGTCAGAGCATATCGTACCGGTTACTTAACTGTACTGGTACGAGCCTGCGCATCGGATTAAACCTTTAGAAATCTCAATCCACTCTGCCTTGAAAATTCTCCTAAAAATTCTCTACGTCCTTGAAAACTCCATATTTGCTCTCGATAATACTTCATTGCTTTTCGTACTATTGATTCTTGTTCCCTTTTATTTCGAGGTGACGAACGATCGTGCTGTCTAGGATTTGTTAGAAGTTCTTAAGTATAGTACACTACCAAAATTTATCGATTTAGCGACGGCCCTATCTGTCGCTAAACCGACGGTAATTACGAATAGCGACCGATGACTGACGGATTTTGGCCAAAAACATCCGTCGGCAATCAGCTCGTCGCTAATAACGGTCCGTCGCTAAGTTGTCGTCAAACGATGGAATAGCGACGGATTGTCGACGTCACAATATGAAGCATTAGCGACGCATTTCCGACGGACTGTCGTCCATTCCAACTATTAAGTAATGAACTGTGCAGACAATAGCAACGTAAAATTCTGTCGGTAACCCGTCGTAACAGTGTATCATTCCGTCGCTAAGCCGTCGACACCTTCGATAACAAAGGACGGATTAGCGACGGTTTTCTGACGAAAAATCCGTCGATCAGCTTCTGGAAATTCATGTCATTTCCAGCAACATGGCGACGGATAAGTCGTCGCTATTCCGTCGATATATATCGACGGAATACGGACGGATTAACCGTCGATCTTGTTCTGGAAATTCTTGGTATTTCCAGAACAAGGGCGACGGATAGGTCATCGCTATTCCGTCGAACAATATACCATACCGACGGATAATCCGTCGACCATCCGTCGCTACCTGGAAACATTTTCAAATCTCCAGTTAGCGACGAAATAGCCGTCGAAAAGTAGTCGGAAACTGGTAGTAACCGTCGCAAAACGGTCACAAGTCCGTCGCTAACTGAGAATATTTTGAAAAAAAATTACAGCACTTTCCCTTTTCGCAAAAATTTGCATAAACCAAACCAATATATAATGCACACCAATTATCCAACAATCACATAGACCAAATATATTATGCACACCAATTATCCAAGAATCACATAGACCAAATATGCACATACGAATTTAATGCACACCAATTATCCAAGAATCATATAGACCAAACCAAATTAATATAAAATAGACATCAATTATCCGGAAGAGTAACCTAATATCTATCGTTATAATCCGATCATAGCACAAATATTCCAAAATTTTCATAAATATTCCAAAACACATAGGAAAGAGTTGGCCAGTTACAGTAACCTAATATCTATCGTTATAATCCGATCATAGTACAAATATTCCAAAATTTTCATAAATATTCTAAAACACATAGGAAAATCGACTTTGTCCTCAACAAAGACCAGAAGTCAGACGATGAATCCTCACAGCCAGGGATGATAGTTGTGTTGAGGCATGTATCATTCTATCAGCCACTTTGCATACGAAGGCTCAATCTGGTTGAGGTCTTCTGTAGGGACAGGAGGGTCGGTCCCGATGCTACTACTCTCTGACGGTGGCTCCTACTTAGCTTCAAGCTTGAGAGCAATCTCTTCCCTGATGGTCATCGGTTCTTCCTTGACCTCGACCTTTGGTAACACCTTCTCCTTAACAGTCACCGGCTCTTGTTTGACGACAGAGACTTCCTCCGTGTCGACGACCTCCAAGGGTTTTTTGCCTCGACCCCTTCCTCGACTAGCAGCACCTCCTCGACGAGTCCTAGGAGCCATCTTTCTGACAACAGAAATTTTCATATAGGGTAAAGAAATTTACTCAAGTTATAAAAGTTGTGACGTTGGTTTTTTGCGTTCATCATCATTAGAGGGAGCAGCACTGGAAAAGTTGTGACGTTGGTAGCATGAGAGAGTAAAAATCTGTATCACAAGACTAACAGAATTACTATGTAATCATGTACTCACCAATAATCGGATATAACTGGAATCGTTGGGCCTATCGTGCAGTAATTTGTGGATCCGCTGGTATAGGCCAGATGTACTTAGTATCTAGTATATCAGATTAGTATCGGTCTATCGGTTTGGTATAGGAAGTATCATATTGGTATTGGCCTTAACAAATTGGTATCGTCCTATATCCGATATGTACATGTATCGGCCGAATAGCTAGGATTCATATTGGCCTTATCGATTTGGTATCGGTCATATCCGATAGGTATCGGCCATGTTGGATTAGTATAGACTATTTCGGATTAGTATTGTGGAAGGTTTAGTAACAACTGTACTTGGATTTTTCTCTTCTCGAGCTAGAATACCATTGCAAGAGAATCACCAGATCGTGATTGGCCAGTTACAGTAACATACATACTTCCTTTTCCATCAGGAAAAGCGAGATTGAAAAGGAAGTATGTATGTTCTGTAACTGGCCATCTACGCTCTCGTGACTCTCTTGCAATGGTAATCTAGCTCTAGAAGAGAGAAATCCAAGTACAGTTGTTACTAAACCTTCCACGATACTAATCCGAAATGGTATATAATAATCCAACACGGCCGATACCTATCGGATATGACCGATACCAAATCGATAAGGCCAATATGAATCCTAGCTATACGGTCGATACTTATCGGTTAGGACGATACCAATTCGCTAAGGCCAATACCAACCAATACGGCCCATACCAAAACGATAAATCGATAATAATCTGATACAGTCAATACTTGTAAGTACCTACGGTCCAGAAGGTTGATCCGCTAGTACATCCATATACGATCAACGAAGTAACGATCCATTTCAATTTGGATGTGAAAATCTATATCGTAAGACAAACTAAACATAATCAGTTCTATTTCACATGCTTAATTGCCAAGTATGGGAACGAATAGCTCAGAACACAACCCAAAATTCATTCTAGCATACATTAGTGTAAATCATCTATGTCCTGCGCCGAAGCTTGCAAGAAGATGCTGCTCGAGCCTAGAAGTGAAGCAGAAAGGCTACGTGAGGGTTTAAAACTCAATGTCGATGATTTAAAACCTCGGCAAATTTACAGGTGCCCCACATTTGAGTGCTACACCAAGACTCACCGTGATGAGGTTAGTGATTTATTTAACCTAATGTAGTAATCTTGTAATTTAAAGTTGGAAGAACATGCAAGTAGCCTTATAGTTTCTGTCTCGCCAGTCGAATGGCTTAATTGCCAAGTATCGGAACGAATGGCTCAGCACACAACCCGAGATTCATTCTAGCATACATTAGTGAGTTCATCTTGATTCTGTTACGTCCTTCAGATACTAGATACGATAAGAACATAGATGATTCACACTAATGTATGCTAGAATGAATCTTGGCTTGTGTTCTGAGCCATCCGTTCTGATCAAGCATCTTCCTTCTCCTCTCCTCCACCATGGCTCTGAACCAATCTGCTCCTCCCTCTACTTCCCTTCTTTTTATTTGACTCTCTCAGCCACATATGACATCCAGCTCAAGTGTAGAGTCGGGAAAGAAGAAGTGGGCAGAAAGAGGAGGGGGAAGCAGCACAGCCGGTGACATGATCCGGAGGAAGTACAGAGGTTTTCTTCAACAGACGTAGGAGAACTATAAGGATATAGCTTTTCATAACATATCACCTTGTCAAAGACCCTTAATGTGACAACCATGTTACCGCGGTGTCGGAAGACTAACATGTCATAATTTTCTAAGCCGTGTGTTTTGACATAATCCTCCAAACTCTTTCCTGCTATGTAATAATACAAGATTACTACATAGGAGGAAAGAGTTGGAAAGATTATGTCAAAACACACGGCTTAAAAACTTATGACATGTTAGTCTTCCGACACCGCGGTAACATGATATTCACATGAAGGGTCTTTGACAAGATAACATGTTGTGAAAAGATATATCCTTATAGTTCTCCTACGGCTGTTGAAGAAAACCTCTGTACTTCCTCCGGGTCATGCCACCGGTTGTGCTGCTTCCCCCTCCTCTTCCTGTCCACTTCTTCTCCCCCGACTCTATACTTGAGCTGGATGTCATATGTGGCTGAGAGAGTCAAATAAAAAGAAGAGAAGTAGAGGGAGGAACAGATTTGTTCAGAGCCATGGTGGAGGAGAGAAGAAGGAAGATGCTTGATCAGAACGGATGGCTCAGAACACAAGCCAAGATTCATTCTAGCATACATTAGTGTGAATTATCTATGTTCTGTACATATGGTGTAGTATATGTTCTTATCGTATCTAGTATCTGAAGAACGTAGCAGAATCAAGATGAACTCACTAATGTAATACTAAGACATCATCTACTACTATATAAGATATAGTGATAGGTTGTCGTATCATCATTGCCGAGGGATGAGGGTCGGAGAACATTCAACTTTATTTAAGGCTACTTGCATAGTTTCTGCCTCGCCAGTCGAATGGCTGCAGGGACTATGTCCTGATCACCATGTCGTACCGTAGACTAATGCAAATGGAGCTGGAAATATCCGTCGCTAATCGGTCACTAGTCCGTCGGTAACTGAGAATTTTTTTGAAAAAAATATTGCAGCACTTTCCCTGTTCACCAAAATATGCATAAACCAAACCAATATATAATGTACACCAATTATCCAACAATCACATAGACCAAATATGCACATACGAATTTAATGCACACCAATTATCCAAGAATCATATAAACCAAACCAAATTAATATAAAATAGACATCAATTATCCTGAAGAGTAACCTAATATCCGTCGATATAATTCGATTTATCTTTTCCCTCCTTTATCTACGGATACATAGTTTCTGCCTCGCCAGTCGAATGGCTGCAGGGACTATGTCCTGATCACCATGTCGTACCGTAGATTAATGCAAATGGAGCTGGAGCCAAAATACAGAAACTAAAATACAGAATCAAATCCCTGGGACGGATGGCTCAGAACACAACCCAACCGGAGAGGATACTCTGAGATATCCATCTGAGTAGGACGTATACTCTGAGAGATCACCTTTACAAGAATGATATCAGTAGTGGGATTGAGTGCTGGAGGGGATATTATCAGAGTATACGTCCTACTCAGATGGGTCTTTCACCGTTACTATTTTTTTCTGACAGCATGGTGGATGTGCTCCGTCAACAGATTCTTGCTCCGAGGCAAAATTTTACCCCAGAGCTCAAGTGGATATTCTTCGTGTAGAGCTCGAGTGAGAGGTTTCTGACAGCATGGTGGTCTCCTTTGTTAAAGTATCCGTGCGCGTCCCACAACCAATGTGGGATGAGCACGGATACTTTGACAAAGGAGACCACCATGCTGTCAGGAACCTCTCACTCGAGCTCCACACGAAGGATGTCCACTTGAGCTCCGGGGCAAAGTTTTGGCTCGGAGCAAGAATCTGTTGACGGAGCACATCCACCTTGCTGTCAGAAAAAAATAGTAACGGTGAGAGACCCATCTGAGTAGGACGTATACTCTGATAATATCCCCTCCAGCATCAATCCCACTACTGATATCATTCTTGTAAAGGTAATCTCTCAGAGTATACGTCCTACTCAGATGGATCTCTCAGAGTATCCTCTAGTGATAGGTTGTCATATCATCACTGCCGAGGGATGAGGGTCGGAGGACAGTCAACTTTATCTACGGATACATAGTTTCTGTCTCGCCAGTCGAATGGCTGCAGGGACTATGTCTTGATCACCATGTCGTAGTCCAATACAATCCAGAGATTGACACAGTTCTAGTTCATATATGTAGTCCAATACAAATAGTCTAATACAAAAACAACTCAATACAAATAGTCCAATACAAATAAGTACTAATAGCTAATGAGAACCACGCTGCTCACGCAACTGCTCAGTGATACGATCACGCAACCACCTCGAAAAAGCGAGATTTTTGGCGTGAGGAAAGATGTCGTCCCTTGCAAGGACTGCTTGAAGAGAACTCCCGGTCTCACTAGCTACCGGTGCTAGATGAATAGAACTCCCAGTCTCACTAGCAACCGGTGCCACTTCCTCCTTAACTGTAGTAGGAGGCACCTCAGCATTTACTGTTTTCCTCAAACAACGTGCCGCTCCTCGGGTCATGGGTGCCATCTGGTAAGATCGATAGTCACAAATAATATAATTGTAGCATAAGCAAGCTAACTAAAGGAACCATCATGTAATTTGAGTACATTTTCGAAAGCCGATAAAGTATAAAAAATTTGATTTTTTGCCAAGTGTGAGAACGGATGCTTCAGAACACAACCCAAGATTTATTCAAGCATACATTAGTGTGAATCATCTATGTTCTGTACATATGGTGTAGTATATGTTCTTATCGTATCTAGTATCTGAAGAATGTAACAGAATCAAGATGAACTCACATAATGTAATACTAAGACATCATCTACTACTATATAAGATATAGTGATAGGTTGTCGTATCATCATTGCCGAGGGATGAGGGTCGGAAGACAGTCAACTTTATCTACGGCTACATAGTTTCTGAAGAACAGTATGGCAACTCTAGAGGGGGGTGAATAGAGTTTATATAAAAAAATAGCCAATTAAAAATAACTCTTTCACCAACAATAAATAATCAAAGTAAAGTGCAGAAAATAAATGAAGAGCAGAAGAGCATACGCAAACACAGCAATTTTAACCTGGTTTTCCTCGTGGAGGACTAGTCCAGGCCTGAGAACTCTAGCTCAGGATTAAATCCACTATTTGTGAAATAGTAGTTTACAACCCGTGCCTTTTCTTCAGAAGAGCACGTCAACTTCTAACAGATGATCGCAGTGGCGATTTGCTTGGAATTGTCCAAGCGACTTCTTCGACTCTTGCACAAGAATCCTAACTGAGAGATGCTGAGCACTCGACACTTAGAAGGCTTGTGGCTAGTAGATGGGAAGGGTATGGCTTACTTGAGCTTATAAGAGAGAAGAGAAAAGAAGATTGGATGGATTGGAATGAGAGAATTCATGCCCTATTTATAGTGTTTTTATAGGCAGAATTCGGCCAAAATTCGGGTAGGAAAATTCAAAAATTTGGCCGTTGGACAACTAGCAACCAGCTAACCCTAAAATTAGGGTTCCTGATTTCTAGGGAACAGAGTTCGGCCCGAACTCTGTGTGGAGGCAGAGTTCGGCCCGAACTCTGTCTCCAGAGCACAGAGTGGTTCTAAGGGGATTTTTGGGCAGTGTTTGGTTCAGTGGAGCTTAGGATTTTGGGTAGGCTGTAGACTAAGTGTCAAGAGCTCAGCAAGACTCAGAGTACACAAGTCTAGACTCAATGAAAATATAAAATACAGACTCGAAAACACACTGAGAGCCGGAGACTGAGCTGTCGTCTGTCTTGAACTGTTATGCAGATGTCGTGTGTCGTATTGAATTAATACAGATATTATTTAGTCAATGTAGTCAATATTTGGTTGACTGTGACTTTGTGTCAACAATCTCCCCCATATTGATAATTGACAAAATAATATATATATATTCAATATTCATACCTGGACACAGTTGATTATAGCAACATAGCTCCCCCATACTTGATGCCGAGCTAGAATGTAATAGCTCCCCCGTAATCAGTGAATGGTGCTGAGCTAGAAGCAATAGCTCCCCCGTAAATAGTGCATGGAACCTGTATAATATCTCCCAAAAAGCACAAACAAGCACAGAAATACGAAAAGATATGATCTGATACCAAACAAGTATATCCAGCCATATATATCCAGGCAGAATATACATAGTTCTCCCCCTTTTGGCAGTTAGCAATATAGACTGCAGATGAATGAATAATAAAAGAAAACTGCAGTAGACAATTAATAGTAATACAACCACACCAAGCAGAGAAGAAACAGTATAGAAATAATCAAAAGAAGTACTAGCATAAAGTGTCATAACCAAATGTCAAACACACAACTAGAGTTTAAAAGCATCCAAGTACATAAAACTGAAACTAACTAACTAGAAATGAAAATGCATCAACTAATGTCATCATCAGCAGCAGCAGCAACAGATAGTAGCCAATCTCCATCATGGAGCACGAGATGGTCCAGGAGTGTCAGAACGTTTGGGATCCACAAAAGCAGCACCCGGATCCAGGTAACGCATGACCCACGGATCATCAATGCGATAGCCCTCACGATCGGGTTCCCGCTGCAGGGGAATAGGCATAGTAGGATGATGGGACATGGAGTACCGAATATCATGCAGCGAGTTGCTGAGTGCACTCATCTGCAGGGTAGTACGGTAGTCCATCTGAGCCCACCGATCGTCCTCTAAGTCGAAACGATCAGTGAGCATGGTCTGGATGGAGTCAAGAGTGGCAGGTGGAGGAGGTGCATCCTGACCGAGTGGAGGGGCGTCTGGCTCCTCATCATCAGAATGCTCAGAAGCCTCAGGAGAGGCGACGACTGCTTGAGTACGTCGTGCCTTGGACAGGAAAGCAGGAGCAGGCAAGAACGGACAGTCATGAATAGGAATGATGAATGTACGAAAAACCATAGGAAGGTATAAAGGATAAACCAAAGCTCTTGGTTTCTTCCTACAATTTATTATCCAGTCCATCATTGTCCTAGGAAGATTGAAGGGGATACGAAAATGAAGGTGATATAAAGCAGAGATCTCAAAGTAGGTAACTTCATCAGTTGAACCAGCTTTTGGTAAGATAGTATTGAACACGATGCGATGAAGTTCATAAAAGTAGGGGGTGAGATGCTTGGCCTTTAGCTTGCGAGGACTTACGTTAGGAGCACATAAATCCTCCTTGAATCCTTCAAGGGAAGTATCGCCAACAAATTAAAGTTGACGTGCTTCCACAAGCTTGTCCCACACATCAAGATCCGGGAGAGCAAGAAAGTCTCCCAACTCAGAATCATTGAAGGCAATGTTAATGTCAGCAACCCGGGAATAGATGTGGGTTGCATCGTGAGTCAGATTACAGTAGAACATTTGGATTGTGCTACGGTAAATGACAAAGTTGGAAGCAACTAGTTCATCCAAACAAAGATCACGAAATAAAGATTCATATTGAGAAAATATTGTAAAATTGATGGGATGGCCCCCAAACACCGGACGAGTCCTAAAATCGCTAAACCATTCATTAGAGGCGTCCAGCGACACAAATAGACGGTTGTCGTATGTATTAGGGTCATCGGGACGCGACGGATTGAACAACGGATGAATGGGGTGTTGTTCAACAACTTGTTCAATCGGAGGAGGAGGAACCGAAGAGGAAGCTCCCTCATGTCGAGTCCTTCTCCCTTGTTTGGACAAGCGAGATGCCATTTGCAAAGAAATAGGAGAACTTGAAAATGATAGAAAGAGAGAGTTATACCTGAAAATAATACCAAACAGTGGAAGAGAATGTTAAAAAACCCCTTTCCCTTGATTTTGAGGAGTAATGGAGCACTCTAGATCAAAAACTAGGGTTAGGGTTTGAAGGAAAGAGTTTGGAGAGGTGAAGAAGGAGGCAATAGTGAAGGAGAGAGAAGAAAACCCGAAATATAAGAGAGGGTTTTCTTTGGTCGGAAGAAATTCTGACCGTATGATCTAAAATGATCCAACGGCAGAGGCTGATCCCGACTCTGGAACAATTGGACCGAACTCGGCCCGAACTCTGTTGGGGGCAGAGTTCGGCCCGAGTTCTGGATTAGAGGTCCAGAACAGAAAACAGGCTGAAAAGATAGAAAAATTGGTTAAGTGTTGAAGAAAAGTGATGGTTGAGGATAAAAGTTTGATGAAATCAATGAAGTACATAGAGAGGTACTCAAAAGTCAGAATGAACTTTAGAATGTAATAATTAGACAGTATTAAGTCGAAACAAGCCATATAATAAACAAGGAAATATATTGTAATTCAATATTTCAAATTTGCCATGGGTTAGCTGCAGGGGTCGGATCCCAGCTAGCGGTAGTCCTGAGGACTAGTGCACCGTGTCGCTTAGGCTTTTACGCCTTGTTGTCAGAAGGACCCTTTCGGCTTGTACCCATACCAAATTTGTCGTAAAAGAATCAAAATATACTCGATATTTACGCAGGCGAGTCTCAACTTATAACTGCTTCATCCAAAATTCTGAGTTCACGACATAGAAAATTGAAGCGCTCTTCGGATAATAGCTTAGTAAAGAAATCTGCTAGCTGATGATCAGTGTCGATAAACTCTAAGTTAATCGTGCCATTTTGCTGATGATCACGCAAAAAGTGGTGTCTGATCTCAATGTGTTTAGTGCGTGAGTGACAGACAGGGTTCTTAGTCAAATTAATGGCACTAGTATTGTCACAGAATATAGGAATATGCATAAAAGATAACTTATAGTCTTCAAGGGTTTGCTTCATCCACAGAATTTGTGCACAACAACGCCCAGCTGCTTTATATTCAGCTTCTGTTGTGGATAGTGCGACAGAGTTCTGCTTCTTGCTAAACCAGGAGACTAAAGCTTTTCCTAATAAATGACACGTGCCGCTCGTACTTTTACGGTCGACCTTGCATCCAGCGAAGTCAGCATCGGAATAACCAATAAGATCAAATGATGTTGACTTGGGATACCATAGGCCCACTGTAACCGTACCCTTAAGGTATCGAAAGATACGCTTAACCGCGGTCATGTGTGATTCCTTAGGATTAGCTTGATATCTAGCACATAGGCAAACACTGAACATGATATCGGGACAACTAGCAGTTAAATAAAGTAAGCTGCCTATCATACCTCGATACTTACGTTGATCAACGGGTTTGCCGCTCTCATCTGGTTCGAGTTTAGTTGAAGTAGCCATTGGCGTGCTGATTCGTTTGACGTTGTCAAGATCGAACTTCTTCAGCATGTCCTTGGTATACTTCGATTGGCAGATGAAAGTTCCATTAGCCATTTGTTTCACTTGCAGACCAAGAAAGTAGTTGAGCTCTCCCATCATGCTCATCTCAAATTCTGTCTGCATACACTTGGCAAATTCTTGACAGAGGGTTTCATCAGTAGAACCAAAAATGATATCATCAACATAAATTTGAATCAACAGAATAGTGTCTTTAAAAGATTTTATAAACAGTGTAGTGTCAATTTTCCCTTTTGAAAAACCTTTCTCAAGTAAGAAGCTACTTAGCCTTTCATACCAAGCTCTGGGGGCTTGTTTGAGGCCATAAAGCGCTTTCTTTAGCTTGAACACGTGGTCGGAAAATTTGTGATTTTCAAAGCCAGGAGGTTGTTTCACATAAACTTCCTCCTTAGTAAAACCATTCAAGAAAGCACTTTTCACATCCATTTGAAATAATTTAAAGTTTTGAAAATTAGCAAAAGCACAAAGCATCCGAATGGATTCTAGTCTAGCAACAGGAGCATACGTCTCATTGTAGTTGATACCTTCCTCTTGGTTGTATCCTTGAGCTACTAGACGAGCTTTGTTACGTGTGACTGAACCATCTTCATTTACTTTTGTTTCTAAAAACCCATTTAGTACCAATTATCGAGTGATTAACCGGTCTAGGAACGAGTTCCCATACTTGGCTTCTCTCGAATTGGTTGAGTTCTTCTTGCATAGCAGAAATCCAAAATTCATCATTAAAAGCTTCAGAAATGTTTTTAGGCTCTACTTGTGAAATGAAGGTAGTGCTAGCAACGGAGTCTCTTAGTGATGATCTAGTAGTTACTTCACGTGAAACTTCTCCTATAACTAATTTTTTTGGATGAGAAGGTTTGAAAGAGAATTTCTTAGGCAAACCCTCCAGAGAATTAGTTTCGGTTAAAGTATTCATTGGAGTAGAAGTTGATGGCTCAACGTCATCATCAAGAGTACTTACTGCACTGTTGTCTTCATCAAAAGTCACATTTGTTGACTCTTCCACAATAAGTGAGCGTTTATTAAAAACTCTATATCCCTTACTCTTGGCGGCATAACCAAGAAAGATACCATCGTCAGCTTTGGCATCAAATTTGCCTAAGTTGTCTTTGGTGTTAAGGATAAAACATCTACAACCAAAAACTTTAAAATAAGAAACATTGGGGGTTCTCCCAAACCAAAGCTCATAGGGTGTTTTCTTCGTAATGGGACAAATTAGCACCCTATTCAAAATATGGCATGCTGTACTGACAGCTTCTGCCCAAAAGTATTTCGGAAGTGAAAATTTATTCAACATGACTCTGGCCATATCGCCGAGAGTTCTATTCTTCCGCTCCATAACACCATTTTGTTGAGGAGTTCTAGGACAAGAAAATTCATGATCAAAACCATTTGCATTACAAAAATTTTCAAAATCATAATTTACGAATTTGCCTCCATGATCACTTCGGATTCGAGTAATCATGTAGCCTTTTTCGTTTTGAACTTTCTTCACAAAACTTTGAAAACAGAAATAGCATCGCTCTTATTAGCGAGAAAGAAAACCCAAGTAAATCTTGAAAAATCATCAACAATAACAAATGCATAAAGTTTGCCACCAAGGCTAGCTATTCTACTAGGACCAAATAAATCCATATGAAGTAATTGCAAGGGTCTAGTAGTACTTACAGAGTTGATGGAATGAAATGAGGATTTAGTTGCCTTGTTTAGTTCATATTTGGCATATACCGTGTCCTTTTTGAATGTGATGTCAGGCAATCCTCTCACTAGCTTCTTGGTAGAAAGCCTGGATATAGCATCCATGTTGGCATGACCAAGACGCTGGTGCCAAAGTAGTCGTTCGTCTTTGTGGGCATATAGACATCTACCTGCATTGTTAGTATTTATAGAAAGATAAAAAATATATATGTTGCCCTCTCTTTTCCCTTCAAAAGCAATGTCTCCTGTTGACCTATCATAGATGTAGCAACTGTTTTGTCCAAAGTTAATATCATATCCATGATCAGCAAGATGACTAATGCTGAGCAGGTTATGCTTTAACTCGGTCACTAGGCAGACATCCTTTATTACAGGAGAAGGAGGATGACCAATGATACCATTACCTATTATGTGCCCTTTGAGATTATTACCGAAGGATATATATCCTTCTCTCTTCATCGATAGTGATGCAAAAAGATTTGCGTCTCCCATCATATGTCGCGAGCATCCACTATCGAGAATCCACTTATTTTCAGTTGAAGAGGGAAGGTCCACCTACATCAAGAGTAGATGTGACCTTTGGTACCCGAGTTCTTGAGGGTCCTGAAAAGTTAGTCTTTGGAAACCAAGTATATATCTTTTTATCTACAAGTCTTCTAAATTTGTACTGTGGTGAGATGTGTCCATGTAATCCACAGTAAGTACAGATAGCATTCTTATTTATACTAGGAGTATGAGAATAATATCTATAAGCAACAGGATGAGGATGGTCATGATGTGAAGAGTTAGCATGGTGATGATGATTATGTATAGAATGAGTGGCATGGTGATGGTGTCTATGAGGCATATCATGATGGTATTGTCTATGATGTGTGACATGCTGATATTGTCTATATGGCATGGCATGATGATTTTGTCTATATGGCATATGATGATCTTGTCTATATGGCATTGCATGATGATCTTGTCTATATGGCATGGCATGATGATTCCTATGTGTGGAGTGATGTTGATTGTGTCTTTGTGCATGATGATTGTGTACTGAGTAAGAATTATTCTTACGTGCACGTGGTTTGTGAAAGTTTGTGTATATAAATGCATGGTTATGTGCTGCATGAGAATGACGTGGTTGACTAGCATGAGTAGTGTTGTGCCCATGTGATTGGGTTTGAGGTTGAACAACCTGTTTACCCAATTTGGTTTCTAATCTTTTAGAAACAGCTTGCAGTTCATCAACCTTAATATTTAAGCCATATATCTTAGTCATGGAAATCTTGTGTCTACTCTTTTCTTCAGCAAGCAACGTGTTGAGTGTAGTGATTTCTTGAGTTTGTTGCTCAATACGTGCTTCAGCATCATGTAAGCTTAATTTAAGCTTGGATACTTCATCAGTGTCATTAGTGGGTGTCGTGTTTCTAACATTATCAAGAAGTAAAGAAACTCTTTGTATCTCATCTTCAAGACTTTTGATTTTGTCCTTGGCATGTTTGTATTTACCGATGACCTTTTTGTGATCATCGAGTAAATCAGTGAAAGCATCGCCAAGTTCATCAAAAGAGAAGTCATCTAGAGTTTCGTTAGATACCTTGTTGGAAGTTGCCATTAGGCACACATTAGCTGTATCTTGAGGAGAGTCCTTTTCTTCCTCGGAGTCACTCGCTTTACTTTCATGCCAAATGCCTGTGTTGGCATATTTCCTTGATGAGTTCCTTTTGTATGGCTTCTCATGGCGGTTGCTCTTCTTCAGGAATGGGCAGTCTTTTCGGACATGTCCAGTTTTCTTGCAACCGTAACAAGTTGGCTCTTCTTCATCGTCTTCTTGAGATTCCTTCTTCCTTCGATTGAAGCGAAGGAATTTCCTGAAGTTGTGAACCATGAGAGCTTGGTCTTCATCATCCGAATTATCTTCTTCGGTCTCATCATGATTAGCTCTTCGTTGATGAGCTTTGAGTGCGATCTCCCTGGTCTTCGGAGCGGGCTCTTCGAAGTCCTTGAGGTCAAGCTCGTGAGTCATGAGTTTACCCATCAAGGTCTCCATTGACATTGTTGTGAGATCGTTCCCTTCTATGATGGCTGTCACCTTAGGGTTCCAAATCTTTGGTAGCCCTCTGAGCAACTTACGAATCTTCTCGTGGTTTGAGTACTGCTTTCCAAGCGAGGATAGAGGATTGATGATGTCGAGGAATCTTGTGAACATTTGAGTGATCGTCTCACTTGGCTTCATCTTGAAGGCTTCGTATTCTTGAGTGAGACGGCTTATTTTAGATTCCTTGACCTGTGTGGTTCCTTCATGCGTCACTTCTAGAAGTCTCCATACTTCATGAGCAGTGGTGCATGTAGAGACCCTGTTGAACTCATTCATGTCTATAGCACAGAATAAAGCATTAATAGCCCTAGCATCTAGACTTGCCTGTTTCTTCTCCTCGACAGAATATTTGTCGTGTGGTTTCTCAATGAGGTCACCATCGACAACTATCCTGGCGGGCTTTTTGTAACCGTCAGTGACGACAGTCCACAGGTCAAAGTCTAGAGACTTAAGATAGAAGCTCATCCTTGTTTTCCAATATGTATAGTTAGTTCCATCAAATAAGGGAGGCCTATGAGTGGACTGACCTTCACCATGATTGGAAATCAAGGATTGTGTGGTTGCCATGGATCAGCTCTTAGGATGTTAGTCCTTATAAAGAGAACAGAGCTCTGATACCAATTGAAGAACAGTATGGCAACTCTAGAGGAGGGTGAATAGAGTATATATAGAAAAATAGCCAATTAAAAATAACTCTTTCACCAACAATAAATAATCAGAGTAAAGTGCGGAAAATAAATGAAGAGCAGAAGAGCATACGCAAACACAGCGATTTTAACCTGGTTTCCCTCGTGGAGGACTAGTCCAGGCCTGAGAACTCTAGCTCAGGATTAAATCCACTATTTGTGAAATAGTAGTTTACAACCCGTGCCTTTTCTTCAGAAGAGCACGTCAACTTCTAACAGATGATCGCAGTGGCGATTTGCTTGGAATTGTCCAAGCGACTTCTTCGACTCTTGCACAAGAATCCTAACTGAGAGATGCTGAGCACTCGACACTTAGGAGGCTTGTGGCTAGTAGATGGGAAGGGTATGGCTTACTTGAGCTTATAAGAGAGAAGAGAAAAGAAGATTGGATGGATTGGAATGAGAGAATTCATGCCCTATTTATAGTATTTTTATAGGCAGAATTCGGCCAGAATTTGGGTAGGAAAATTCAAAAATTTGGCCGTTGGACAACTAGCAACCAGCTAACCCTAAAATTAGGGTTCCTGATTTCTAGGGGACAGTGTTCGGCCCGAACTCTGTGTGGAGGCAGAGTTCGGCCCGAACTCTGTCTCCAGAGCACAGAGTGGTTCTAAGGAGATTTTTGGGCAGTGTTTGGTTCAGTGGAGCTTGGGATTTTGGGTAGGCTGTAGACTAAGTGTCAAGAGCTCAGCAAGACTCAGAGTACACAAGTCTAGACTCAATGAAAATATAAAATACAGACTCGAAAACACACTGAGAGCCGGAGACTGAGCTGTCGTCTGTCTTGAACTGTTATGCAGACGTCGTGTGTCGTATTGAATTAATACAGATATTATTTAGTCAATGTAGTCAATATTTGGTTGACTGTGACTTTGTGTCAACAGTTTCTGCCTCGCCAGTCGAATGGCTGCAGGGACTATGTCCTGATCACCATGTCGTATCATAGATTAATGCAAATTGAGCTGGGACTGGAGCCAAAATACAGTACTACTTCACCATGTCGTACCATTAATTACTATGTATTTTAAGTGTAAGAACGGATGGCTCAGAACACAACCCAAAATTCATTCTAGCATACATTAGTGTGAATCATCTATATTCTGTATACATATCGTATAGTATATGTTCTTATCGTATCTAGTATCTGAAGGATATAACAGAATCAAGATGAACTCACTTAATGTAATACTAAGACATCATCTACTACTATATAAGATATAGTGATAGGTTGTCGTATCATCATTGCCGAGGGATGAGGGTCAGAAGACAGTCAACTTTATCTACGGCTACATAGTTTCTGCCTCGCCAGTCGAATGGCTGCAGGGACTATGTCCTGATCACCATGTCGTACCGTAGATTAATGCAAATGGAGCTGGAAATATCCGTCGCTAACCGGTAACTAGTCCGTCGCTAACTGAGATTGTCACATACACATATATATATCACAGCTAGATGTATAGATATATACATCTATACAGAAGCACACAACTGATAGAACTCGCACTGTCCTTGAGACAGTGAACATATATATACACCATGAATCCAAACCCCATATTCATATTTACTAATCCAAACACCACCAAACTAATGGAACATCCAATATGGATAACACATTATTTAGCCAATATATAAACTCAGATGAATTTGAGAAGCAAAGCCACCTGCCGCCCCCGACCAAAGCCTGCCGCCCCAAGCCCGTCGCCCAGTCCAGTAGTTCGGTTGCATATATATGAAGAGTGCTTATGGCTGTGTGTCGGTTGCAAATAGCCCCGACGCCCTAGCCCAAGCCAGCCGCCCAGCCCCCGACGCTGTCGCCCCAAGCCCACCGCCAGCCCCCGACCCAAGCCAGCCGCCCAGCCACCGACGCCCCAAGCCCACCGCCCAGCCCCCGACCCAAGCCAGCCGCCCAGCCCCCGACGCCCCAAGCCCACCGCCCAGCCCCCAACCCCAAGCCCGCCTCCCAGACCCCGACGCTCCCGCCCCAAGCCCACCGCCCAGACCCCGTCCTAAGCCAGCCGCCCAGCCCCCGACGCCCCAACCCCAAGCCCGCCTCCCAGACCCCGACGCCCCCGCCCCAAGCCCACCGCCCAGACCCCGTCCAAAGCCAACCGCTCAGTCCCCGACGCCGCCGTCCCAAGCCTACCGCCCAGCCCTCGACCCAAGCCAGCCGTCCAGCCACCGACGCCCCAGCCCCAAGCCCGTCTCCCAGACCCCGATGCCCCCGCCCCAAGCCCACCGCCCAGCCCCCGACCCAAGCCAGCCGCCCAGCCCTCGACGCCCACGCCCCAAGCCAGTCGCCCAGCCTCCGACGCCGTCGCCCCAAGCCCACCGCCCGACCCCCGACCCAAGCCAGCCGCCCAGCCCCCGACGCCACAACCCCAAGCCCGCCTCCCAGACCCCGAGAGAGAGAGAGAAAGAGAGATAGAGAGGGGAGGTTACCTTCGGCAGAGAGAGAGAAGAGGATGCCGATGCCGACGCCGACACCGACGCCGATCACCGAAGCCGACATCGACGAGAGAGAGAGAGAGAGAGAGAGTGAGAGTGAATTTGGAGGAAATGCAAAAAGTTTCCTCCGTCGTTTCATATAAAGTCTGGTACGTATATATAGCGACGGAAGAAAACCCGTCGCCACGTAGTCGCCATGTTTGATACGTGCTGACTGAATATCCGTCGCTACGTAGTCAAAGATATGTCCTGCCAATTCTCTACACAATTCCTGCCAAATAATCGACTACTTAGCGACGACTGTAGATCCGTCGCTATAATTCTGACAGTCTAGCGACGGATGTGCGACCTTTCCTCCCCCTAAAATTAAAATAAAAAATAGCAAAGGCGTGTAGTCGGTACTCAGTCGCTGAGCGGCCACGAAGCCGTCGCTAACACCGACGAAAAATTTCCGTCGTAAAATATCCGTCGCTAATTGAGTGTATTTTGGTAGTGGTATAATATTGCTTGACTATTGAATATTTGGTTGTTTATAGATATGAAGGATTATAGATGCCATATATCCTAGACATCGGTTGGAAGGATTGTTATCAACGAGTTAAAGGATTATAAGGTTTAGTTTTGAGGAGTAATGTGACCAAAGGTGGGTAGAAGTCCTCAAGTACTTGGAACTATGAAATGACTAAAGAAGGTTATAAAATATTTTTGAGGAATTAAATTTGAGGAGATTAAGGTAATAGTAGACTTTGAATTTTAAGTAATAGTTATGAATTAGAATTTCGAGGACGAAATTATTTTTAAGGTGGGTAGATTTGTAGCTCTCCTTTTCGGAAATTTTTGAAATTTTTTTTTGATTTGATTTAAGTGGTAATTTTTATGATTATATAAATGATTATTTAGTTAATTATTTTGGTAGATGACTTTAGCCATAGTTGAGTTTTGAAGTACAAGGTGATTAGAAATCATGGCACGGATAGTGCAGTGGCGTGATTTGACTAATGTATTAGCCCTGGTAGGAAAGGCCGAGCCATAGAAATGTCCTAACTAGAAAAACCATGCCAAGTTGCGACATAACACTTACCGAAGATTTATTTATTATTTAATTATAGTATTGAGTTTTAGGGAACCTAGTTGTACCGAACTTGTCTCGATTGGGCCCAAGTCAAATCTAAGCCCATGTAGTCATACAGTACGACCAACGATGTCCATGTAGATATATAGATGTGTATATATAATTGTAGCTTATTTTATAATACAGGAAGTATTTACTGTTATTTGGATATTAAATATAATATATAATTCTCTTAACTACCTTTGTGCAATGTGGTATTAGACTATATATTTGGATGTCTAATGATATATACACCATTATTGGTTTATTAAATTTCGTTATTATTATTATTATTATTTTATTGGGATTGTTATTTAATATTATTATTTTATTGGTTATATTATTTTTGTCAGATAAATATGATAATATATATATATAGAGTTAAATATATTATGTATGAGTATATGTATAAATATATATAAATATGTGAGTATGTGTATGTAAATATAAACATAGATACTATATGTGCGTATGTGTATACGTATAAACGTATATAGTACTATGTATACGTGTATGTGTGTGTGTGTGTATATATATATATATATATATATATATATATATATATATATATATATATATATATATATATGTATATATATATATACATATATATTAATTGCTTAAAAAAAAATATTAATTGCTAATAAAATAGGAATTCAAAGGATATCCCAGCCCAGCCCATCTCAGGCAGTAGCAGACCCCCAACTTGCCATGGGCCCAGCCCAGATCACAGCCAAGCCCATGCACGAACCCCTTAGAACTAAATCCCAGCACGAACCCATTAGAACTAAAGTCCATGCCCGAACCCCTTAGAACTAAATCCCAGCCCAAACCCCTTAGAACTAAATTGCTAATAAAAAAACATATATATTAATTGCTAATAAAATAGGAATTCAAAGGATATCCCAGCACAGCCCATCTCAGGCAGTAGCAGACCCCCAACCTGCCATGGGCCCAGTCCAGGTCACAGCCAAGCCCATGCCGGAACCCCTTAGAACTAAATCCCAGCCCGACCCATACTTTTCCATCCCAGCAAAGAGGCCAAACAGCAGGGAACCAACCCCGCTGGTTTCCCCAGGCCGAGTGTTTGGGCATACGTATATGTAACAGGAAGATCGAGAGAGAGCAGGACAGAGTAAAAAACGAAACCCTAGTTCCAACTCACCCAGCGTCGACCTGGCCTTAGCGCAGCTGCGCGCCACCACGGGGCCATCTGAGGTCGGCTAGGTCACCTGACCGCGAGGCAGCCGTGCACGCATTAACGGTCGACAGCAGTAGTGATGGTTTGGAAAGGCCGACTTCACGCGGAGAGTTCTCCCCAATCGCTCGACGGTTTGTCGAGCCGATTGCTCAGGTATGACCCCAACACGAACGTCTTCAACCCCAACTATTATTTTTTGTTACAAATGCGCGATCGATCCAGGAAATCGACGTGAAGTCGATGGAAAAATCTGTCCAAAATAGGACAGGAACCCGTCCCAAAGACCCAACTTGGAAGATATTTTATGATCTGTATATTAGGGTTTTAAAAAACTAATTGAAGGCAGTTACAGACAACATATAGGACTTCATGACCCTTTTTGTGGATTTGGAAATCATCGACTACGTGTCGAGAAATCGAATCCCGATGTTGACCGTAAATCTGTTTTCAAAATCACAAAAACCCTCGATACGACGTGCGTCCCACCAAACCGGGCGACGTGGTCGCGAACCAAAAGCATCAAAAGATGCGTAATGGCTTCATGGACGTGTGGGCTTTGACAAAATTTAAATTGGTCGCGGGTGCGGGACGAATTTGATGCGTATCCGTCGAAATTTAACGTATCGGCCTCTGTGCAAATTTCTCAACTACTTTGTGCATGCTCTTCAGATCGAGATAAAACTTGTTCCAACAGGACAATATTATTTTTCTGGTCATGTATGCCAATTTTGGTCCGATTCTGAGCCAGTTGATCGGATTACCGTTTTGCGGGGCCCACGGTCCGACTGAACGAGTAATTTTGTGCACGGCCCGCCAGAATCCAACTTTAGACATACAGTTGGGTTCGTATCGAAAAACTAAACCTGTTGACATATAGTTTAATGAATTTAGAGACCATTGACTCTGGCACAATTTTCGGTGCAAAGCGGGTCCAACGGCGGACATCGTTTTGGTCCGAAATTACCATTTTGCCCCTGTGTCCAGAATTGGACTTAAGGACAGACAATCCTAGCTAATTTGGCTATTCTGAGAATGTTGGCGATGTCTGTTTCAGCTTTCGGAGATATTTGTGGATTTTGGACTTTATGGCGTACCAGTTGACGGTATCTTATTGGTTCTTCGCGCTACCACCAGGTAAGTATACCTTTCCAGCTTGTACAATATAATTTATAAGCATGTTCATTATCTCGCTACTGTTCTTTTCCTTACATTCGTGATTGCTTTATTCCATGTCTAGTACACTAATCATGTTATAGTTTTACTTTACATGTTTCTAGTTGTCTGCACATTCTTGTTCCTTTCTGTTATGATATTTCTATCTATTACACTGTGTTAGTTTCATATGTATTCCTTGTTAGAGTCGTCTTGTCCTACACCACGATATCTTCGACTTGATTATAACTTGACTTGACTTGACATGACTTGAGTAGGACTTGACTTTGACATTCTATAGATTGTGAGTGCTTACCTTGACTACGGTCTATAGGATTTTTATACTAGGATTGGCTACCGTCTTGATTGTGAGTGCTTGCCTTGACTGTGATTGAGATACTATAGATTGTGAGTTCTTGCCTTGACTACAGTCTATAGCTTTGACCTATTAGCCATTTCTAGTATGGCATGCCAGTGTCTTAGGATCCTTGTGTTTAGATCTTGTGTCTTAGTTCAATTTGTCTCGTTGAATATCCTTGATTGTTCCTTACTTCTTTGTATAGTTATACTGTTACATGTTGGCTTGTATATTATGTATCTTGCTAGTCCTCTGAGGACCTGATGATCTCTTCAGGTTTAGCGACTGCATGGAGTTAGTTAGCAGAGCGGGATGGTAGAGGATTGCGATATATTATACAGGTATTTGCTTGTGATATTTCTTTATTATTCTCTCGTGCTTTATATTCTGAACCATGTTATATTCTGCTTATTTTATAGACTTATATCATTTTTGGAGGCTAATCGGACAATATAATAATGGGCTGCAGACCATGACCCATACTTGTTCATTCTTGTTTATATGATTCCTGTGGATTGAGATATAGTTTAGATTAGACATGATACCCTATTCTGGACAGCTTATACGTACTCAAGTCGGGCTGGAGTCCGCTCGATACGTAGCTGGCTTGCTCACGAGCTCGTGTCCGAAAAGCGGGTGCGGGTCGTGACAAGTATAACGTCATCTTTGGCCCATCATTAATTCTTTATTGCATATATCCTGGTTTGATTATGCTTATTGTTTGTCTGCAAGTATATATTAGGCGAACAAAGTTGTATGACACAAACATAGTAGTATGATATATTTGATGAACAGTAGGATAATACTAAGTTTAAGTAGCAATATGATAGCAATTACATGAATATTAGTGACATTATTATGTTAAACTTAATCAATTAGTCATATTAAAAATTATGATACAATCATTGGGCTAATAATATAGATGCAACTAACACTAATCTTGTCTAGCCACCTATATCTAGTACAATTTGAGGATGGAATTCCCAAGTGCAGGCATCTCTAAAGTAAATGCAACTGGGCTGGAATATACGTATAGTCGTAGCGCTATGTCGGAGTCTTAATGGTAACTAAGAGAGATAATAACTCAGAAAATAGGGCTTCTCTCTGAATAAATATATATACATATATATAAAATATAAGTGCACAATATGGCCTGCATAAGAAGTAATCTCCTCCCCTCCTAAATGTTACGGTCCGTCTTACATCCACGACACGTCCAGTCAGTCTTCTAATAAGGAACAGATCTAAACAAGAACATGTAAGGTCACCTAGCATGCAATACAATACTCCATATATATCATATCACGTGTCAACATGACTAACTAGGAACAAATATAATCATAATCAGGATAACCACTACAATAAAAACCCTTTTAATGACGGCTAAAAAGCGTCATTAATGACAAACCATGACACTTTTTTTCCAAAGCAAGCGTTATGAAAACGGGTGTTATAAATATTTTTTAAAAGCGTTATAAAAAACCATCATGGATAGTTTCTATAAAAGCGTTATGAATATTTAATATATAGTGCACAATTCAGGACATTTTTAAAACGTTATGAATAGATAATATATATAGGCTCAATGCAGCACATTTATAACACTTTATACTATTCAAATTAGCATATTTATAACGCTCTATACTGCACATTATATATTACATTCCAAAAACTTAACATTATATATCACCATCTTTATTAAATTTCTCTAAATAGAGTACATATCAACATCTTCATTACATTCTCAAAATAGAATATCCAAATATATATATATATATATATATATTTACAACTACCAAAATTGTCCACATCAAAACTTGGCCACATCAAAACTGTCCACATCAAAACTTGGCCACATCAAAACTGTCCACAGAACATGTAGCAAAACCCTGAAAAAGAAAAAAATAAGGTTCAATATACTTTGTAATATAATATAAAAAATAAAACTTTACATTGGTGTCCCATATAACAAGGTTCAACAACTTTCACTTCATTACATCTTATTATTTCCTTTCTATGCAAGAATGGAAAAAAAACATAAAAAAGGCCAAAAATGCGTCTTTAGAATTTTATAGAAAAATTGAAATAGCTTCAGATTATTATATAAATAGACATAAATACAAGAGAATTTAGGTGGTTGTTTGGGGGACCTTCATCCAGGTTGAGCAGACTCCCATGAGTTGCATAATGTATGGAAAGAGCTAGAAATTTCATATGTAGGATCAATTGGTCACTTATAGCAAATACTTGAAAGACAAAAAATTATGATTAAAGGGAACATACAACCACTTACAGATAGGAAATGGTTAGTTTTGGCCTAACAAGAACTCTGTACGTGCATCCCAGGTATTGAAGCGACCAAATGGCATGTAGCAATTCCAAAATCATACTTTGCCAACTCGATCCAGTATGCTTGGATGGGTACATCACTGATAAGATATGTAATAAAGCTAGCTAGATGTGCTGCAAAATCAAATTTTGAATCTTCAACTGTGCAAAAATAGGATGAGTAATCTGGAGCTTTTCTACAAGGAAAATCTTGCCACCAAACTTTATTTGTTATATGGTTCCACTGCAAAATAAGCCAAAGTCAAAATAAGAGGAAACCAGATTAAGAAGACTCGTTGGCATTGAACAGTAGATGCATGACCATGGTAAGGTGTCGTGAACTATGGACATCTTTTAAATATAAGAAAAAGTTACAAACATTGCAAACCAATAAAATTAGATGCAACAGGACACTACACTACACATGACCTGCTAAAAAAACTAATAAGAATAACATGCGTCGGTTAAGTGGTCACCTGCTTTAAAACTAGATTTGCCGAGTATGTCGACTTTTAATACAACAAGATAGGATTGCCTCTATTCCAACCTAAGTTAAAGCATTAATGGATCTACTTGATTAAAAAATACACCACCATGTTGCCAAATATTACTCCTACAGCTCCAAAAAGGTAGGAAAGTAAATAGGTAATTATCTAAATAGTAATTAAGAGGAAATGAAGGGGTCAGAAAGTACCTTTACAAGTAAGGAGTTATTTCATGATTTTGATTTTATAATATAACTCCCATTGACTTACGAATGCGATCAAACTCTAGAGTCGCAATCCTTTGTGCAGTTTTATTCTACCATTGGCAGCACCCTGCAATTTAATAACAAAAATATAACACTTGCGTTCTCATTGATCTATTGGTATTAGTACTCTAATAACAACAATGGCTAATGAGTACAAGATATTTTAACTTACCCAATATTTGGCCAGATTCCAAAGATGAAGGTTTACACCCAGCAGGAAGTCCCATTTTTTCAACCAAAACCTGATGGACAAAATTAAATGGAGAAAGCATTTAGCAAAAATATCAAATAAGGGAAAACACTTGTTTCAACAAAAGGATGAGAAACCTTGTTTGGTTTCTCATATATCATTTCTCATATTTTAAACTTTTCTTGGTGATAAGGAAAAATACTAGTTTCAACAAAAAGACCAATATGTCAAATGAGCTTTCTCATAAGTTCACTGAGAACTAGTTAGGCAAGAGAAATATGTAAATATGATAACTGTCAAAACATGAATTATATAAAGGGATTACAAATTGAGCAATATGAAGTTAAGATGGTGGCATTTACCCAAGTACTGGATATCCTCCAATATCTTGTTCATGTCGTACTTCTCATCCTCACTGTCCTCTTGCTTTACAATATTTGTGGTTTTATGTTTCTGTTCTCGATCTGTGTGATTTGAAGACTGCAAGAATAAACAATTTTACTATTAAAATTTTAAATTAATAAAATAATTCCATAGCCAGTTTATCAGATATATCTCATGGCAAAAAAAAGTACACAATTTTGTAGCAAAAAGTACATAATTAGCCCACCTATATCAATAACATAACACCAATAGCCAGACAATTTGCACTACCATACTCAACACTGGTCATAGATAAATTTAATAAGATACTCAAGGATGGGCACTCAGCATTCTGGAGAATAGTATCGACAATAATGTGATATGTCTAAACATTTTCTAAAAGATACTAAAAATTGGTTTCTAATTTGGATTCCAATTTCATAGCTGATGTCTTTTTAATAATTGTCACGACCCGCACCCGCTTTTCGGATGCGAGCTCGTGAGCAAGCCAGCTACGTGTTGAGCGGACTCCAGCCCAACTCGAATACGTAAACGCTGTCAAGAGCATGGTAAACTGCCAAATCATGGCAAGGCATCACTAAATCTCAATCCACAATAAGAATATGAAACATGAATGAACAAATATGGGTCATGGTCTGCAGCCCATTAGCATATTGTCCGATTAGACTCCAAGAATAATATGAGTCTATAAAATAAGCTAACAAGCAGAATATATCATCGTATGGAATATAAACCACGAGAGAATAATAAAGAAATATCACAAGCAAATACCTATATCCCTTCAAGTGTAATCATTACTATCATGATCCGCTAACTAACTCCATGCAATCAGCTATCTAAAGAGATTATCAGGTCCTCACAGGACTAGCAAGATACATAAAACATGCCTATCTAACAGTTTATCATGCGTAATAAATAAGCAGGGAAGACAAAACATGACAGGTGACTATGAACACAGATACAAGAAACACTACGCATAAATGAACTGCTGGAAGGAAACATGAACTCATGACAAGAAACCAATCGGATACTCAAACTCTCGCACCTAGTGTGGACTCGCAGGTTTGAACAACTACTAACCCTCGCCCCTAGTTTGGACTCGCAGGTGCGGACAAATGACTACTAACCCTCGCCCCTAGTGTGGACTCGCAGGTTAGCTTCAAGAAATCACCCTCGCCCCTAGTGTGGACTCACAGGTAGGAATTATAAAATAGGGTATAGCAGTTCAGCTATGACTTACTCATCCTATGATACGATATGACTCAGTCGAAGTACAGGTGACGACACGATATGACCCAGTCAAGATACACGGGAGAACAGATCCAATATGAACTACAAGCTAACTATGAACAAGGACTATATCTTTACTAGGATGCATGTTATACAAATCACATGTAAATAATCAACTAGTAAAACTAGATCATAATAAGAATATGCATATAAATAAACTGTAGAGGGAGGCAAGGTATACTTGTCTGGAGGTTGCACGCAGATCCGACAAAATATAGTAAACTGGTAAGCCATAAAGTCCAAATCTCACAACTGTCTTGAAAAGCTGAAACAGACATTGCCAACATTCTCAGAATAGTCAAATTAGCTAGGATTGCATGTCCTTAAGTCCAATTCTGGACACAGGGGCAAAACGGTCATTTCGGGCCAAAACGGTGTCCGTCGTTGGACCCGCTTTGCACCGAAAAGCGTGTCAGAGTCAATGGTCTCTATAGTCATCAAACTACATGTCTATGGATCCGGTTTATTGATATGAACCCAACAATATGTCCAATTTTGGATTTCGGTGGGTCGTGCACAAAATCGTCCGTTGAATCGGATCGTAGGGCCCGCAAAACAGCGATCCGATCATCTGTCTCAGAATCAGACCAAACTTGGCATACAGGACCAGAAAAATGATACGGTCCTGTTGGTGCAAGTTTCGTCTCGATCTGACGAACGTGCACAAAGTAATTAGAAAATTTGCACAGAGGCCGATACGATAAATTTTGACAGATACGGATTAAATTCGTCGCACACACGCAACCAATTTGAATTCTGTAAAAACCCACACGACCATGAATTCGTTATGCACCATTTGGTGCTTTCGGTTCGCAACCATGTCACCCGAATTGGCAGGACGCACGTCGTATTGGAGGATTTTTATGTTTTTCTAGTATTCTAAGCTTTTCATTGTTTTTCAATCCGATTTCTACTATGTCTAATCCATGATAAATAAAACTAATAATGAGGTTTTCTTCATGGTTAGGTTGTATAAACTTATGTTCAAATCGTTGCTCAAAATTGTCGATCGCTTGATAGGAAGTCACCATCCAAATCAGGTGTTTGAACCAATAACTGTTCAGTTTTTCGAGCAGTTATTCATTAGTTTTGACGTCGACCTCTCGAGAAATCTAGGGCATACAAAAAAAAACTAATTGAAGAGACTTACAGTCCTATATGTTGTGTACGCACCCGAAGTGACAGCTCGAAGAACGACCGATCGTGCGTCAAAAAATTATCATGTGAAATCGAGCTCGCAAGGCTGCTGTTGTTGGGCTGTGTCCTGTCGACGTCATGCGCGTGTCCGGCCTTCTCTGGCGATCGTGGCGGCAGCGGACGGCGTGCCTAGGGTCGGGAAGGCGTCAGGGACGGCGCTGGATCGAGGACTGGTTGGGATGTTAGGGTTTTCGAGAGATTCTCTCTCGCGGCCGATCAACATATACACCCTGTTGAAATAGAGTCAGGGAAAAAGGATTCTACTGGCTGGGCCTATGGGCTGGGCATGTGGGCCTGGCCCGACTGGGCTTGGGCCCGAGCTCAGCTGGGCTGGGATTTGTTAGTCATTTATTTCTTATTCCTTTACATAACTATTTATAAATGAATATATATAAACATATATATGCTTATGTAAACATATATATACTCACACATATATGTTTATCTTACGATATATTTAAATAATAAAATCTCAAAATATTTAATAAGAATTTATTTATAACAAATAAACTTATACATGTTATTTATTTATCAAGTTAAATCATATCATCAATATTTTTACACATTAATACAATAACAGTCCAAAACCAATTGTACTACATTTTATAAGAAGATAACCCCAATAAATCTTAAAGGAACATTCCTAAGAAATGCCATCATATACTAAAATAAAATATCAATTCTTTTGTAGCAATTATATATTACATATAACACTCATCAAATAAAACTTATTTAACCACAACAATAAACACCTTATTTGCGTTTACACAATAATCATCCACATGAACATCTTTGGACATATTATACGTATACGTGGGCTCGGGTTTAGTTTGGGTCCAGTCTGGACTAGTTTGGTATGACCGGGTCTTCCACAAGTCAATATTTCTTAATATTAGATCATTGAATTATTTATAGGGTCATGTCATAACTTAGCCTGGTTTTCCTAGTTTGGACACACTTATGGCTCGACTTTTCCTACCATGGCTAATACACTAGTCAAAGCACGCAACTACACTATCCGTGCCATGATCCTTAATCATCTTGCACTCAAAAACTCAACTATGACTAAAGTCATCTACCGTAATAATAAACTAATTAATTAATTATAAAAAAACTAGAAATCACCATTTAAATCAAATAAATAATAAAAAATATATTTCAAAGTTTCTGGGAAGGGGACTACAATGTTTGATGTATAGCATATACAGGAAGATGGGCAAATATTGTCATCGTTTAAGCATAAAAAGCACACAATAATTTTTGTCAGTTAGATAAAAAAATTTGTAAAAAAAAAGCTCAACGTTCACAACAAAATATTGAAGGGGATTCAAAATATTCTTAGCTAGTGTCACTAGCTAACGAAGAAGCAAAGTAGTAACCAATAATATGAGGGCAACCAAGCACCCGGGTCTGGATCATTTACACAGCTACTCTGACTTTTAAATCCACTTTTCATTCAACAAAATAGATGTTTCCACAAACGAAAAAAGAAGGCCAGTAGAAAAAAAATGGCATGTAGAAAAAATAATCCCAAAGAAAAAAACACATGGCACGGGCATTTTATCGAACACAAGAAGGATGGTGCAGATTGAAGAAGAAAAAAAAGGAACCTTGAGGTACTAAAGCCAAGAAGAAGTACAATGTCCGCGATCCAACTTCCCCACCGTCACCACCACCAACGGATCACTGAGCCATCGCATCCCTAAACTTTCTCTCTTGAATAAATAAGTAAATATAAGAATAAAAGATACAAGAGTTGGAAGATGATGCTTGAATAAAAGATACAAGAGTTCTGAATCGAGCCTCCGGTTGGTCTTGTTGACGGCGGCGCTCTCTCCATGTGACAAAGTCGACGAATTCCTCAACAAGGCCGACCATGGTGGAGGCAAAAAGGGGACGGACCTTGTCGAATGTGCACTGATCTCCTCTGCCAAAGATGGAAAGGGTTGGGCCTCCAGCTCCCTCCCCATCTCCTCCTCCCTTTATAACTAGGTTTAGGGTTTTGGATCTAGGATTAGGGTTTTGGAGTTGGGGGAAAGGAAGAAGAAGAAGAGGAGGAGAGGAGGGTGTTGCTGAACTAGAGTTAGGGTTTTGGATCTATGGTTAGGATTTTGGAGTTGGGGGAGAGGAGGGAGAAGAAAGGAGGAGATGGAGAAGACCAGAACGGTTTTGGGGGAGAGGGAATTTTTTGTTGAAGCGCGGGGTGTAGCAAGGATTTTGCCAAAAATTAAACTTAAAAATATTTCAAGTTTGCCACCGCTCTAAAATATTAATAATGTTTTATTTTATAAACGTTATAAAAAGTCCAGAATTAGCCCAAACCTTCATAGAAAAAAGGTATTTCGAACTTTGATAACGCTTAGGTATTAGGCGTCATCAATACGTTTTATCGAGCGTTATTAATAGGCCTTTTTGTTGTAGTGAACCTATATGTAATGAACATAAAAACATGCAACAGTATGACAGGTAATGACTGAAATAAAGAAAACACGTAAATACTGCAAATCAATTCAGTAAGGTACATTTGTCGGGAGTTTTATCCAATCTATGCTGAGACTGCTTATATGGTTCGTTCAGGTCTAAGCCTGCTAATGCCGCTATATCCCATAGAAAATCTATCAACCCAAACAACTGACCAACAATCATCACACGACATTTATATGCCTATTAAATTTTGAAGACATCCATATTAGGGTTTGTTTAAGAAATGAAGCTCCTATATGAAATTCTTAATAAATTAATTTACCCAAAATAATAAATAAATAACATAAATAGCTTCACTCTTGATATTTATATAATAGACAAAACAATCATCTTTAGAGTTCATATATTGAAATATGTATTATATATTTCTAAGTAAGTAAAGATTGAGATACAATATAGTTTGGTTACCATAAAAGATCGAGATTCGATGAAAAATCAAGTAAGTAAAGATTGAGATACAATATAGTTTGGTAGATGACTAGCAACGCTTGTGTATGTATATACTACTACTATCATGGTCATGAGTGACATGGCCTTTAGTATGGAATACTTCCAATTTATTAGGGCTATCTTGGTGGCCTAATATTAAAATTGAAAACTCAAGTTTCCTCCAAAAGTTCCTTAATAAATTTCTCTAAAATGAACTATCCAAATTTCGTATCCACTCCAAGCCGTCAAATTTAATCATGACCAAATCAAATCCCTTTCCAAGTAAACTTCCATCACGTTACTACTAACCTTTCCAAAATTTAACATTTCCACTCCAACTTTTAAACTCAAGAAACTCATGAATCAAAAATTTTACATCACTTCATAACTTTAAAACTCCAAAAATTTCTCCAATAACCCTCAAGATAAACTTTTAATATATCACGAATAATTTAAAATTTACAGCTCAATATTTTAACGCACTCATCACATAACTTCTATTTCTAAGTCATTCAAACAAAATCATAACTTTTTAAATGGTAAAATTCTTTAATCAATCAAAATAACTTTTCACCACATCTTTAGTAACCTATCCCAAAGATTGTAAGATTAGCAATCTAACTTTAAACTCAACATTCAATGATCTTATCAGTCATAAAAAAAATTATTTTATTTTATTTATTTATTTTTTTCTCCTCCAAAATTTCCAATCAATCTCGAATAAACTTTTATTGTGTCACAAATCAAATCTATGTATTTTTCTTCTTCTATCATTAACCCAAATCTTAAACTCAAAATTTAAATAGGAGTTATCAATCGTAATTCATACAAGAGTTTAAAGTAGATCCTCAATTGGATTATATATCCTTCAAAATATTTTTAACCAAAATTCTTAATAACCTTACTCCAAACTTAAAATTCAAAATTTTACGAACTTATTAATTGGGAACCATACAACCCAATTTAAAACCAAGCCTTATCAACCGCCCTCATAATCTTACATCAGCATTTAAATTTCAAAAAATTCCTTTCAACTAACTTTATATCTCTTCAAGGATGTATAGCTATAATTCACTGAATCATAAGTATTTTTCAAAGACCTTCAAAAATCAAAACTCAAAATCAATTCAATTTCCTTTCTCAATTGTATATAGATTCCTCTATCATTTTGTAGATAAAAATAAAGTTCTAAAATCCTTCGAAGTTATTAATGTTGCTACTACCCAACTTGGAATTAACTAATCCTTAAGTTCATACTTCTAGAAAAATATGGTTCCTCTTATCCTCATATCTTTATAACTCAAAGAGGATCTCAATGCATACTAGTTGTCGATGTAATCCTTCTAGCCATGGGGTTGACCAATGAGCATATACTAGTGTAGTCATCTTCCTAGTTGACACTAAGCACGAAAATAAGAATCAACGGTAGTAAGGAATCAAGCAAGATGCAATTCAAGGTAGGTGAACGAGAGTTCGGAATTTGAAGTCAAGAGAGGATGTCAAGCATGTGGATGAGATTCCTAAATTCTAATCCTATATTACAGGTTCACATCGGTACAGTTACGTAACCGAAATGACAAACTTGACCTGCATGGGCCACCATAAAAACATGTAATGCCCCAGTCCCAAAATCATATAGGACTAAGTACGCAAACATGCCAGCTGTAGATATACGAAGAATACTCCAATGTATGGAATTCTCGTATAAATACATAAGCTGTAAAATGTAGAGAACCAAGACATGCTAAATCTCATCCACAAATATATAAAGAATAAAGATAGAATTAACTTGAATAGTTATGGTACAATCGTTGGGCGGAGACAAAGTCTACTACCAGCTATCTCAATGAAATAAATGTACAAAAAAGCGATCGACAAAATGACAAAACAAACCAAGAGAAATCATTTTTGAGAAATGGAGAAGATCACGGCCTTGGCTAGAACACCTGTAGAAAGCATGAAAGCACATACCTGGAGAATAACCAGGTCCTCAGAGGGACGTAACAAGATACATAAAAACAATACCATAATAAACTGTAATAAAACATGACAAAGAAAAGATCACATGCTCCAACACAATGGAACCTAACCATCTAGGTGTAATGCAAGTCGAAAACTATACTGGAACATATAAGTGGGTAGGAATAAAGCATAGCATCCACTAGAGGCTTTCGCATGAAATAGTATACGTCTCTGACCGTATCTGACGCGTGGTCAGGGCCGTGCAATAGATATATTCCCTAGTCCATACTTTACATCGCTAGCATACCTCCTGACCGTATCTGACGCGTGGTCAAGGCCGTGCAATGGATATATCCTCTAGCGATACACCCATTACAAGAAAACCATGAACCCATAACCGGGCAAGTAGAAGGCTGCGGGCTAGCTCATACTTCCTAGTAGTTTTTCCCGCCCATGTATCACACAAGCCATATCTATGGTTTGGTGATCCATATCTCTATGCAAGTCGCTATCTAGACTCCGCTAATCCATAAATGAACCGACACACGAACCGCCCGTATCGGTAGCAAGTCGAATACGTAGGTTCGTGCCAACTCCATGGTCCTCACTCTTGTGTCGTGTATGAGATGTGTTAACAGGTTAAAGAAGTTATGAAGCATAACTTCAACACATCGGAAAAGTCAGCTACCACATATGGTCCACACACATGCACACACACAAATATCGATATACATATCGATGGCACCCAATTCATACTTAGACACACTCTTACTAATGTAAAACACTAGCAACATATAAAATATCATGAATCAAATATAAGTATAAGATGACAAGGTATCTTGCCGGGTGGAACGAAAATGGCAAGTCCACGAATCCCAATATCAGCAAGAAAAGTCAAAATCCACGAACAGCTCCGGATGCTGAAACAAACATCAAAAATGTTCTCAGGATAAAAGATATACCTAAAAAATGCCTGTCCAAAAGTTAAATTCTGGAACAGGAGCAAAATCGTAATTTCGGGTCAAAACGATGTCCGCCGTTGGACCCACTTTGCACCGAAATGTGCGCCAGAACGTACGGTCTCTAAAGTCGTCAAACTACATGTCTACGGATTTTTTTAATGAGACAAACCCAACGGTATGTCCAATTTTGGATTCCGGTGTACCGTGCACAAAATCGCCCGTTGAGTGGGATTGTAGGCCTGCCAAAATAGCGTCCCGATCAACTGTCTTAGAATCGGACCAAACTTCGTTCACAATACCAGAAAAATATTTCGAGTCCAATGGCGCAAGTTTCGTCGCGATTTGATGAGTGTGCACAAAGTTGTGACTTAATTTGCAAAGGATCGATACGGGGTATCTCGACGGATACGCACGGATTTCGTCGCGCACATGCAACAAAATCGGGTTCCGTCAGTTCCCACACGTCGATAACATCCATACGCGCCTTTCGATGCATATAGTGCGCGACCACGTCGCCCGGTTTGTCAGGGCGCACGCCGTATCGGTTGTTTTTCCACTTTTTGAAAATAGAAATTAAAATTTTTCGTAAAACTTTAACAACGTATAACTTTTTACACACTAGAAGAAAAGTGAATCCAGAAGGTGATTTAAAATCTCGGTTATGATATTATTCTCTGTTTTCAATTAGTTTTTACAAAATCCTATTGTACAGAAAGAAAAATGGCCGACAAGTTGGTGTTTTAAAACTGTTTTTAATATTCCAGAAAAGTAGTTTTTCTCCAACTTTGCCTCGATTTTTCGAGCAAGTTGGATGGCCATGTCGAAATCCACCTAGAGGATCTCGAAGAGGGTCAAGTCTACTTTCCAGAAAATCTTACGGATCGAAAATCGGTGCTACGAGTAAAACGTTACGTCGTAGGGAAGTAGGGTACCTTGAGTGGGAAAACAGCTCCGTGGGTGACGAGGTGCTGACTTCCGATGCTCCGTTCGTCGTGCACACAACTCCGTCGCTGGTGAAACGAACTCGTAGGCGAAGAGGGTATGTTTTGCTGCAATTTTCATTTTGGACGTCTAAGGTTTTAAGGTCTGTGGAGGAAGTTATATTTATAACAACTTGTGTCAAAACCTAATACTAATAGTTTTAGTAATATTGTTATGTGAACCCACGTTTTTCTATGGGAATGCACGCGGATTAGCTTTTGTTGCTACAGCAGCTTTGGAGAAGGGGGGGCGCCCACTTATGTGGGTGGGTGGTTTTTTTTTTCTTCTTTTTTTTCCTTTTCTTTTCTTATTCTTTTTAAACCTTTTCTATATATTTATAACCATGTATATATATGCATATATCCACAAATCTTATTTAAAAATTTAAATACCAAATTAAATATTATCTACCCAATTATTTAATATATTTAAATATATCTACATATATATAAAATTCAAATCACAATAAATCAACTAAAAATAATAATATCTCTATAGAATAATCATGTTTATTAAGTATTCACAAAATAAATTTTAATAATAATAAATTAGTAAAATATTTCCAATGGCTGAACTTCTACCGCATACCCTTATTCGGTCCAAAAATATGTATAAATATTGCACGATATTATTTAATAATAAAATACCAATAATAGTACAAATAATTAAATAATTAGAAATTGCACATAAAATTCTAAAATAATTTAGAAAATATTTGTATATACATAAAATATGCCTACATGGCCACATTTGGTCACACTACATGCTTACATGGGCTTGGGTTCGGTCCGGGCCCAGTTCGGACTGGCTTGGGCCAACCGGGTTATCTAAAAATCAATATATAAAATAATATTTAATTAAAATACTTTAAATGAGTTAATTCACAACTTGGCCTAGTTTTCCTAGTTTGGACATCACCATCGCTAGACTTCCCCCAGCATAGCTAGTACACTAGTCAAGGCACACTGCTACATCTTCCGTGCCAAAATTCATGGTAGTCTTGTGTTCCAAAATTCAATAATGGCTAAGGTCATTTCTAATGAAATAAAAATCATAAATTGCATAAATTAATTTTTTAAGTAAAATAAAATAATAAAAATAAATTTTAAAATAAATAGAGATTTTACAAATAGATTTTGATACATACTTGAAAATATGCAAAAATCAATTTAGGCCAAATTTCTAAGTTGGTAATGATAAAGTTTTGATAGAAAACCATATCTTGTTAATGAAAATATTTAGATAAAAATAAATATACATATATTAGGAAAAATTATTTTTTTGGACAACTAAAATTTTAATGATAGAATCACTATTGTAAATCAAAGTAAATATTTGGAAAGACTAGCAATTTATAATATATATATATATATATATATAATATATATATATATACTAATAATAACAATGGCAACATAGCAAATACCCGTACTCATAGATATTTCCACAGAAATAAAAATACTAATAATTCTATGAAAATAATTATAATAATAATCATCATAACAAAGGTATTAATAATAATAATGATAATAATAATACAAATAATAAATACCATTAAATAATAATAATTAATAATCATTATGACAGTACATGGCTGTTTCTTTATTATAAAGTAAAAAGAAAAGAAAGGAAGGAAGAGAGAGAGAGGGAGTGGATACTTACGAAGGGGGCTCCGGCAAGGAGAAGGCCCCTCCGGCGCTTTTGCGTGCTGGTGACGCGCGCGGAGGGAGCGGATGGCAGGGATGGCTCTGATCGGGGGTGTCGCGTCGGCGAGATCCAGTGAAGGTGGCCGCGGTCGCGGCGAAGGGGCTCCATTCATCGGAAGAGAGGGACGGCGGTCGTCGCCCGCAGCGCGCCTAGGGAGGTGGCGGCGGCACGGTCGGCGGTGGTTATGAGAGCTCGACGGCGGAAGGGAAAGGAATCTAGACGGCGGCGATGGGGTTTTCCGGTCGGGGTTCGGCGGAAGGCGGTGGCGCACCGAGGTGCTCGGCGGTCGGCGCGGCTCAGAAACACCGTGCGACGGCAGGATCTGGTCGCCAGTCGACAAAGAGGTTGACTCGTGCGGCCACGGCGGGGCGACGCCGGAGTCAAGGTAAGGATTTCACCCCTTCTATTTCTCCATTGGTGGTGGTGGCTGTTTGGCTGGGGGCTTGTCGACCGGATGCCAGTCGGGTTGGGTGGCGGTTGTGGTGTTGTCGGAGTATGGTGGCGGTGGTGTCAGGATGATGATGTCGGTGGCGATGATGGTGATTGTGGTGTGGGGTGATGTTGGGGACGGCCAGGCAGGAGTTGGGGTGGTGGCGAGCATGGTGGTCGTTAATGGTATTGCGGGCAGTGGGCAAGGTAGATCTGTGGTAGTGGTCGGATGTCGGGACAGGGAGAAGGAGGAGGTGATGGCTGCGGTAGTGGTGCATGGCCGGGGACACCATGGAGGAGAGTTGTGGGATGGTTCATATCATCGTGTCGGGGACTGTCCGACACGACGCCGATAACTGTACCCTGGAATAAGATTTTGGTCGTCACAGACACGATGCACGATGTGAATGCATTGGTGGAGAGTTTGGATGGTGTAATTTATGGATGAGTACCTCTCCTTATATAGGAGGTGGGAATTTCCAGTTGGATAGACTTGTGAGATTTAAACCCCTTATTAGATAATTACTTCATTTAATTAAATCACATTTTGAATCAAAAAGGAATGTCTTTCCAATATATTTAAACTAGATAAATCTTTCTATTAAATTCGTAAACTTATAAAAAATTGATAAAATCAAATACTGATTTATTTATAATAAACTAATTTAAACATAACTTTTCCAAATAATAAAATAATAGTATTAAATAATTTCAAAAATAAATTTAAATTTGTGTACTTCATATGCAAAAGAATATTTGCCTCAAAATATAGTTTTTAAAGCCACTATTTATATTTGTATAATAAAATAAATATCCTTACGACATATGAAATTATACGAATTTGAAAAATTCTATTGTGGAGCCCTTTTACAATTTCAAGCAAAATATATTATTTAGCATATATTATTGAAAGCTATATTTCTATATAAAAAATAAATTCCAAATATATGTACCTCGCACATATTCGCACTCGACGAGCAAATACAAAACGTAATTCGCGTGTGACATACAAATACGAGTTCGCAAACTTGTACGCAATAAATTTCAAAATAATTACCAAATTTATAATAAAATAAAATAAACTATAGAAGAAATTTGAGGATTTTACATCCTACCCAACTTATAAGAATTTCGTCCTCGAAATTTAGGAGTAGCTAGGGTAGGTAGGGTCGAAGAAAGGACGAGGAGTTTAAGGCGAATATATAGGCACATTCAGTGACAAGGGTCATAAGTGATAGGTTGGCTAGAGGAAATCCTAGTATAAGTGCCTTTGTCCTTCCAAAATAGGTGAAGGTGAAAGCAATAAAGAGATCAAAAGCGATATTACGAATACGTGATTCAAAGACGACCGAATAATTTCAAAAGAATTGTCAAGGCAGTCGTGGATGGAATTCTAGAGGTCAAGTTGTAATTATGTCCCATCCATGTAGAACAATAGGGAAAAGTGAACCAAAGTGCACTTGGTTGATCAGACCGTCATGCACCGGTTCTGATTAGACAATATGTTAGTGAGCGCGCTCAATAGCATAAGTCATGAACAAGCTCGATAAATCAATGAGCTTGCAAAACTAGATTAAAGTAGCAGTATTAGTCAAGATGGTAAAATCATAGGCATGAGAGTTTATCGATAAGAAGTTTAAGCAATGATTCAAAAACGGAATCCAGCAAGCAATTTGAACAACAATATATACTACACCAAAATAGTTATTTCCTAATGACTATAAGCATTAGGAAAATTATTACTAACGGTTTTCTACCATTGCTAGTATGGCGTTGGAAATTTTCCTAACGGTTATAACCGTTAGGAAAATAACTTTCCTAACGGTAAAAAAAACGTTAGCAAAATAGATTTACCAACAGTAAAAAACCGTTGGAAAAAAAAATTTCTAACAGTTTTTTACCGTTAGAAACAAAAAAAATTCCTAACAGTTTTTACCGTTAGGAAGAATTTTTTTATTAACGATTATAACCGTTAGGAATAGGAAAAAATTATTAAAAAAATTATGGCTCCTATTAAGCCTAAGAATCAAATTCATTTTCTTCATGCACATGAACATAAACAAAACTCAGATCATATCAAAAATACAAACATAAGGATCAATATTTTTCCATTCAACTAGATCTTACACAATTTTGCCTATTAAAATATATTACAATAGTAAGCAAGTTCCTCTCATAAACTTCATCAATTCCTACATCACCCAAGCATTCAACCGAGGATCATATATTTCACCACATGAAAGTATCTTCTCACCATCATAACCTCCTATGCATATCTGCACAAGAATGGAAGGTTAATGAAGGACTGATATTTAAAATGAGATAAAAAGGTACAATAACAAAGAATTCAAAACGTACAAACAATAACCTTAGCTAAATGATGCTAGCAAGAGCTAGTTTGAATTAGCTATAATAACAAGCAGTAGTAGGGAGAACAAGAGCCAAAGCCAAGTTTCTAGTGTGTATGACACCTAATCTACAAGGCCACTAGATAGAAGAAAATTGCTTATAATTTGCAATACATACTAGATAGTGAACACACACACACACACACACACACACACAGAGAGAGAGAGAGAGAGAGAGTTTTAACCTTTGTTATGTATTTTCATCATATCCTCCAAGAGAATAAATTGCACCTTTAAGTTCTGTCGTTGCAGGAGCGAACCACTCTAAGAACAAAAAAAATAATAATAATGGTAGTGAGAAGAAATAATTGCTTCTGGCAAAAAAGGAACAAATGGTTAGACATGTATAAACCGTGTACATTTGACTTTGTATACTCATATTGACACAATAACTAAAGGTATACCAATCAGAACTTCAGAAAGACTTGATTACAGACAACAAGACTAGCTCATATCTTCCTAAAATTGATTGTTTACAGGGTTATATTCTGCATGATCTTCCCAAAATTCTTCAAACATCATTGTTGGCCAAGGGTGTCATCCTAAACCATGAGGAAGCTACTAGTCCCCAAAATAAGCATGTCAAAAGTAAGAATTCTGCCACTAATACTCCAAGCAATAACTTTCTCTAGGGTCAAAATTATTGTATATCAGTATCACGACACGCTAGCCAAGAGAACTGTGTATATGTTTGAAATAATGGTTCTTGTCACTATAACAAGCAAACAATACCGCAGCCATTTTACTCATTTTGATCAGCTTGAACCTATTCTTATGGATCCCCATGAAGCTAGCTTGCAGAGATAATTTGCAGAAAAACCTGACAGTGCACAAGTAATGATAATTGACATGGACATGATAACTGATACAAGATGCAAGGAAAAAAACTTCATATGAGTATGACATGGTCATGCAACATTCATTATACAAAATTTATAACTGCGACATACATTAGTGCAATAAAATAGTGTAGTATCTATATTTAAGGGGACAAGGACAGACAATGAGTTGATGAATTCTCGTCGGTCACGATGACGTTAATGCAATAAATAATTTGGGACAAGTTTTAAATCCCATATCTAAGGCACAAGTAGATTTTCAGACATGGTAAAATAATTTAGTAAAACAAGGAAATACATGTCAGATCTATGCTGAATATACATCTTAAAGTAAGCTTTTCAGCATAACTGAAGGAATAGTTTGGAAGGCTTCAACCATAATGCACAACAAAGACGATACTTTACAACAGACAATAATCACCCATGATGATACTTGGGCTTGATTTAAAAAGATCCAGATGAAAATATTTGAGTACTGTTTAGTGGTAATTTAAATAGTACATAAATTCTAAAGATCCTCATAATTAAACATCAATTTTACTAATTTACTAAATCCAAACCAAAACTGGGGATATGGCATCTTGGAAACATTGTGTTGGTGGCCTTGGTAAGCTTAATAAATTTTGAATAATGATCCATTCACTAACATTCTTAATTGGGATAGTATCCAGCCAAGGAAAACAAGAATACCTCTATGAGTCCACCACGAAACCAATCAAAAGACGAGTAAGATACTATCGCTGGGAACCTACAAGTTTTGTGTTGGTGTTTTTGCCTTTGGACTAGAAAAGATAGTCCCACATCGGCTACACCAAATGGTGAGTATCTCAATATAATACATTGCTTGTGTTGAGGTGTGCACATGAGGTGTAGTGGGGCACAAGTTTGTGCCATGTGGGAGTATTTTCCTAGAAGAAAAAAGGATTAAATCCAACAAGGATGCAAGTTGATTTTTATTGTACGGACTCGGACTCGGACACGGACTCCATGATGTCTCGTGCATGCACGGGAGTGTTAGGAGGGTAGGCGTGGACTGGCACACATCTATGCTGATTATGGGATGATCTAAAATATCAAACTCCATTTTTGAGTATTGGTATTTTAGTCCCACATCGGATAGGAGAAGAGGTGAAGTCTCAACTCCACTCTATAAATAGAGCCCCTTGGCCTCCTTTGAAAGATGCACCAAGAAGAGAGTTAAGGGAGTCTGTAAAGTCCAGGAAGCCCGTTCAAGTCTCAAATATTGACTTACGAGCGTTCCAGAAGTTCTTCGTGAACTTGCTGGTTCCTGGGAGCAGATCGTGTTGGGACGAATCTTGCTTTGAGCAACGGTGATCTTAATCACCCCAGCAAGAACCTTTCCTCTTCTTCTTTCTTCTTTCTTCTTTCTTCTCCTTCTTCTGAGTTGTAACTCAGTTCTGTCCGTCAGCAACTGCGATTGCGAGGAAGAACGTGAGATTTATTTTCTGAACTCAGTTCTGTCCGTCAGCAACTGCGATTGCGAGAAAGAACGTGAGATTTATTTTCTGATTATTGTTGTTTTTCTAATCAGACTCATATTATAGTATTCCTCTTGGATCTCGAGAATTATCAGAAGGTGAACGTTTGTTGAACCTCTGATCTTGACATCGAGTCTACCATCTTTGATCAAGCCCCGGGACTAACAATCTCAAAGCAAGATCCTTGTAGATGGAGAACTCAGCTCGTGCTTCTCTCATCGATACCAGCTTTAACAAGTTGGAGAAATTCGACGGAGAACATTTCCAAATCTGGAAGAGGAAGGTCACCCTTAATCTTCAACTCGTGGACGTAGACCATGTGTTGATTGAGGATGGACCAACCATTCCAGAAGGAGGAACTGTCGATGCTATTGTTGCTGCACTCGTCAAGCAGAGCAAATGGAAGAGAGAAAATAGCATCTGTAAATTGCTGATTCTTAATTCTATAGAAGACTCTCTGGCAGAGTCATATTCCAAGAAGGTGAAGGCCAAAGAGATCTGGGATTCTTTGGGTAAGCTATATGAAGATGATGAGAACAGGTCCAAAATCTTCATCGTCGAGAAGTACCACAAGTGGCTCTTCGAAGACGAGATGGCGATGCTACCTCAAGTAATGTAATTCCTGAAGTTGTGCAGAAGTTAGATGATGAGAAGATGCCCCTCGTCGACATGTTTGTCGTTGGAGGGATAGTCTCGAAACTTCCTGCTGGTTGGAGCAACTTCTATGCTAGAATGCATTGGAAGAAGCTGGACATTAGCTTGGAAGATCTTCTACAAGAGATCCACGTTGAGGACGAAATGCGATCTCAACAGAAGATGGACTCTCTGTCCAAACAACTGGCTAAGGCCAACTTGGTGCAGACAAGAGAGTTCAAGGGGAAGCAGGTGGCTTTTCATCATAAGAAGAAGGACTCCACTAATCTAAAAGTGAATGGTCCTTCGTTCAAGCAATATAAGTCCAAGTCCCATGTGACTTGCTTCAACTGTGACAAGGATGGCCACTACATGAGTGAATGCAAATCCAAGCCCAAACCAAAATAGCAGGTATAGCTAAATTTGGTTATATTGATTATTTAACTTGGTTGCTATTGTTGCACAGGTTGAGTTATCTAGCGTGGTAGCTGACTAGTGGTCTGACACTAGTGTATCTGACCACGTGTGCTCTCAAAGGAGCTGTTCACCAAGGACGAGCCATGTTATGACGAAGGTCTCGATGGCGAACATATATCTAGCAGAAGTTCTGAAGATCGAGATAGTGGTTATTAACCATCGACAAGGACACTGGAATACATGTTGCACGTACCAGAGATTTTTTGGCGATCTGATCTCAGAAAGTCTGTTATCTGATACAGACTTAAAATATGGACATTCGTACTAGCCATATGGTAATTTCTTGGCGAGGAACATGCTTCGAAAAGATGTTCGGTGCTGAAGGAATGTTCGAACTTCTGCTGATGGCGATGAAGTTACTTCATTGAGTGGACTGAGAGTTGTTCTATGACAGAAGCAGACCCAAGCCGTCCTACCGGGACCTTATCTTCGAAATGTGGGGGTAAGGAGGTGGAGGAGTTTAAGGTCTGTACAGATACAAGACTGTTGGGAAGCTGCTCAGACGATTGAACTAAAGTACAGATCATCTGGAGTTAGTACACTCAGATATCTGTGACTTTTATCAATTCTCCATAGAGGCCGGTTCGAAGTGTTTTTCGAAGTGCACGTTCGCATGACTTCTTATGTAGAAGGATGCAGCATTCGAGTAGTTCAGAGACTTCAGGGCTGAAGGTGAACGTTAAACCGATCTACAACTACTCAGAAGTGAGCGAGATATAGAGTATAGGTCTCATGAATTCGCATCATTCTGCAAAGAACATGGAATCATCAATGAGACTACTGCTCCGTATTCTCCTTAATCTAACGGGATAGCGGAGAGGAAGAACAGAACGTTGACAGAAATAATGAACTCAATGCTGCTAACTACGGGTCTTCCTAAATGCTAATGGGAAGAAGCTGCATTGACGACCACTTTTATTCTAAATATAGTGCCGTATGCAACTTCGGACGTAACTCCTCATGAACACTGGTTCAAAGTCAGACCTAACTTGAATTTCATTCGAGTGTGGGGGTCTCTGGCTTATGTGAAGCTCCCAGATCTGAAGATTCAGAAGTTGGGGACTAGGACTACGAAGATGATCTTCTTGGGGTATGCCTGGAAGAGTGATGCTCGAAGATTTCTTGATATTGAGTCAAATCATATCATCGAATCTCGTGAAAACAATTTGTAAGGCATAAGAATAGTGTTCTTACGGATAAACCGGAGAACAATAAGGGTGCGCAAGAAACTGAAGTTTTCAATAAAGTAGTCCAAGAAGATGTTGTTGAAACAACGGTTGAACCAGAACTCACTGAGCCGTCGTCAAAACGAACGAGGAGGCCGAAGAACTTCGGAGATGACTTCATCACCTATCATGTGGAAGCAGATCCGCTTACCTATGATGAGGCGATGAAGACCAGAGATAATGTTTTCTGGAAGGAGGCGATTGACAATAAAATTGATTCCATCACCTCAAATAACACTTGGGTGTTGGTTGATCATCCTGAAGGAGCAAAACCCATCGGATGCAAATGGATCTTCAAGAAGAAGATGAAAGCAGATAGAACTATTGTCAAGTTCAAGGCCAGGTTGGTGGCCAAGGAGTTTTTTCAGAAGCAGGGGATCGACTACTTTGACACGTATGCTCCAGTAGCCCGGATGACCACCATCAGAATGTTGATTACTCTCGCAGTGATACATAAGATGGTGATACATCAGATGGATATGAAAATGACATTCCTGAATGGAGAGCTGATCGAAGAGATCTACATGCAATAGCCAGAAGGGTTTGTCGTCAAAGGTCTTGAAGATAAAATCTGCAAGTTGGTGAAATCTCTGTACGATTTAAAGCTAGTTCCCAAAATGTGGCATGAAAAGTTTGACAAAGTCATAAGGTCAAATGGCTACAGGGTCAGTGAAACAGATAAGTGCGTCTATACGAAGTTTGCTGAAGGAAGAGGAGTCATCGTTTGTCTATACGTGGACGACATGCTAATCCTAGGTACGGATATAAGCTGTGTCACGGAGACAAAGAAGTTTCTCTCGACGAAGTTCAATATGAAGGACTTGGGGGGATTCTGATGTTATCTTGGGACTCAAGATCATCCGGACAGACACTGGACTAGCGCTGTCACAGTCTCATTATGTTGAGAAGATGATCACTCGTTACGGATATCAGGATCTTCCAGGGATCGATACGTCGTACAAGTGTGATCTGAAACTGAAGCCTAATTCGAAGGAAAGTGTCAGGCAGCTGGAGTATGCAAGCATAATCGGGAGTTTGATGTATGCCACTACTGCCACAATGCCTGATATAGCTTTCGCCGTGGGAATGCTGAGTCGTTTCACGAGCAATCTAGGCATCGAGCACTGGAAAGCTGTGAAACGGATTATGAGATATCTCAAGAAGACTCAGACATATGTACTGTACTACAGCGGAAATCCGCCGGTAGTGGAAGGCTTTAGTGATGCCAGTTGGTGCTCAGAATTAGAGAGTGAGAGGTCCACAGGTGGATTCATATTCACAATGGATGGAGCTGCTATATCGTGGAAGTCGAAGAAGCAGACTATGCTCTCACGATCATCTATGGAATCTGAGTTCTTTGCACTTAATACCGCATCAGATGAAGCAGAGTGGCTTCGGGAGCTCATGTATGATCTTCCAGTAGTTGGGGGGCAGATACCGGCCATTCTGATATACTGTGACAACCAGATGACTGCAGCGGTGGCATCGAATGATCTCTTCAACGGGAAGAAGAGAACTGTGCGGTTGAAGAACAGGGCATTGAACGATCTCATCAAGAGAGGTGTCATTGCAGTGATTGATGTTCGGAGTCAGGAGAACCTGGCGGATCCGTTCACCAAGGGCCTCAAGCGCCAGCTGGTCGATAACACAGCTTGTAAAATGGGCTTGAAGGCATTCTGATATTGTGTTATTACATTCCTACCATAAAGTTTTATGCTATTAGTTCAAAGAGAAATCTACTAGGCATCTAGCTTTTGGTTCAAGGGAGGACTATTAACCAGAAGAATATCAGGAACAGTGGGTACTTGTCCTATGTGACATGGAGAGGTTACGGACCTACAACCACTGTTGTCTACTGTTGTTTTCTGCGAAAAACGGATCCTGTGGGCAGGTTGGCTTAAATGCCTTAATGAGTTCTCAGGCAGAGTGAATGCTTGGAGTGCTTTACAGGAAGCACGGTAGCACAGCACTACAAGGAGTGTAACTCCATGCTACAGTGGGGTGACTCCACCATGAGGTTCCCAGGTAGGGGTAATGCCTCGGCTTTGCAAGCCAAGTCACAGCGGAATAGCACTGCAAATAGGCAGGTAGCCTAATGCTGTATGATAATCGTAATAAAGAGAGGTAGACAGCACTACAAAGAGGACGATGTCCTCATGTTACAGTGGCATGACACCACGAAGAGGTACCAGGTAGGGTAAAGCCTCGGCTTCACGAGGTATGTCATAGCGGCGTAACAGCGCACGGAAGCACAAAGCTTCATGCTGGGTAGTTTGGCACTACAAAGAGGCTTGTGACCTCATGCTACAATAGTATGACACTATAATGAGGTACCCAGGTGGGTTAAAGCCTCGGCTTTAAGCCATGTCATAGTGGCGTAGCACCGCAAAGAAGCACAATGCTTCATGCCATGACTCTTTATAAAGAACTCACCTATAGTGTATGGATAGAGATATCAGGCCGTCTCTTGAGGGTAAACTTATAGACGCCCAAAAATTATACACTGAAACCAGGCTGGCACAAGGCCTTCAATGTGCAGCCAGAAGCACAGTTGATGTCATTATGTGAGTAGGAAGAATTGTAGTTATAGTGCAGAATTCAAGGCTTAGTCCATTCTTGTATCATGCTGTTATTTAACCTATACGGGAAGATTCAAGTCATAGCAATATCTCTCCTAATGCATGATGGGCAGTCACTATTGAGAACGCTTGACCCATATATTGAGATATGTGGGGGATTGTTGGTGTTTTTGCCTTTGGACAAGAAAAGATAGTCCCACATCGGCTACACCAAATGGTGAGTATCTCAATATAATGCATTGCTTGTGTTGAGGTGTGCACATGAGGTGTAGTGGGGCACAAGTTTGTGCCATGTGGGAGTATTTACCTAGAAGAAAAAAGGATTAAATCCAACAAGGATGCAAGTTGATTTTTGTTGTGCGGACTCGGATTCGGACACGGACTCCATAATGTCTCGTGCATGCACGGGAGTGTTCGGGGGGTAGACGTGGACTGGCACACATCTATGCTGATTGTGGGATGATCTAAAATATCAAAATCTATTTTTGAGTATTGGTATTTTAGTCCCACATCGGATAGAAGAAGAGGTGAAGTCTCAACTCCACTCTATAAATAGAGCCCCTTGGCCTCCTTTGAAAGATGCACCAAGAAGAGAGTTAAGGGAGTCTGTAAAGTCCAGGAAGCCCGTTCAAGTCTCAAATATTGACTTACAAGCGTTCCAGAAGTTCTTCGTGAACTTGCTGGTTCCTGGGAGCAGATCGTGTTGGGGCGAATCTTGCTTTGAGCAACGGTGATCTTAATCACCTCAGCAAGAACCTTTCCTCTTCTTCTTTCTTCTTTCTTCTCCTTCTTCTGACTTGTAACTCAGTTCTGTCCGTCAGCAACTGCGATTGCGAGGAAGAACGTGAGATTTATTTTCTGAACTCAGTTCTGTCCGTCAGAAACTGCATTGCGAGAAAGAACGTGAGATTTATTTTCTGATTATTGTTGCTTTTGTAATCAGATTCATATTATAGTGTTCCTCTTGGATCTCGAGAATTATCAGAAGGTGAACGTTTGTTGAACCTCTGATCTCGACATCGAGTCTACCATCTTTGATCAATCCCCGGGACTAACATTTTGTCTTAAGGGTTGACGTAGCAATGTGGTGTAGACATTTATCCTAGTCACACAGTACAAAAGGATTTGTCTTCAACACATCACCCATTTCATTGTGCAAACCAGGTGTATGACTAAGGACATGGGGGACCCAAGGAAATGAGACAGTCATTAGTGAAAGTATAAAATAGTGAGTGATACTTAACTAAAATTAGTGATTTATGGATAGATCATAACATTTTTCATACCTTAATAAGATCCTTTATGTCGATGCCAAAATGTGGCCAAATATTATCAGTAGGGTCGTCAAGCTTGAGTTTTCTGCATAAAAATATAATTCAACCAACATTATTTGTATATGCATAGTAAAGTTTGAAGACCGAAAATTATTAATAAAGAAACAATTGGTCCATTTCCATCTGCAAAATGCTGGATTGAAATAACGATATTATACATACACCGTACATGAATTTTACACATGTTAAAAATTTAAAATCAGCGAACATATGATATAAACATAGAGTACACCAGAAACAGACACATGGACATTAAAATATTCTTTTCTGTCAGTAATATGGCCTGTTATATCCCCGATCCACACCTTCACACTGATGGTATAAATAAATAATGCAGTATTATAGTAAGACCAAGTTATTACGTTGTTGCTCAAGAAGATAAAAGTTGCAACACTTGTAAAGGAGGAATTTACCATGAAAATGCAATTGGTCTCAGGAACAAGAACTCTGGAAAAGTTTTATTAGATCATGAAACTGGACTTGGATGTCACCACCGACAGTTACAGGAGTATCAATTTGCTGCACATTGGACTCCTAAATATTGTATGTGATCTACTGCTCTGAGAATCCATGTTTGTTTTGTTGGAAGTGTTGTTTGGTACAAAAAATAGTTTCATTTTTATCCACCTCCAGATATTATTAGTAACAAGAACTTAGATATTAAACATAACACAAATATCCATACCTTCACCAAGTTAATGAGCTCAATACTTAGTAGTATTCACAATGTCTTTCCTAAGGCCAAAAAAAAAATTCCCTGCTACAAATATAATACAACAGAATATTTAGAAAAAGATGTTAAGCCCATGTGATGAATTTGGTTTTACCATCTTACATAAACTTTTATGGATCAGAAGCTTTTCACAACCCAAAGAAAGAAGACCATTGATCTCTTCATTGTATATCTCCACATAAAAAATTCTAATCAAGAAAACATGATATGTGATTTGTGTATCATAGCAGGAAACTATAAACAAAGATTGAAAGGGAAATCCCAAATTATTTTAAGATACTATATGAATATATACCATCCGAGTCGAATGAAAGATATCCTTGACAGCAAGGTGGATGATTCTTGTTTCCTCTTGGGAACCATTCATGGTGAAGGTTTTCTAACTACTGGTCTGACCATAGGCAAAGGCAGTTCTTGAAAGAAAATGACCCTAAAAAAGTCTAAAAATAATTTGGTAAACATGTCATAACCATAAAGTCTAAAACAATGGGCCAAATTTTAGTGCAATGGAACTAAAAAAAAGTAAGTAACCATCATTACTGCCAGTCAAACCCTTAAAACAAAAAAAAGGATCTTACTATATTTGCTTATCATAGGGCCATCCAAAGCATTTTGAAATTGGCAAAACAGCTCCAAATGCTAAACGTGAGAAATACTGATAACAAAAAAGTGTGCTATGTTTGTGGCATCTCGTGTCAGATACATTAAGTGTGACATATAAACTCCAAATTACACTAGGAGTCTAAGACACACCAAATCGATGAAATGTGTCTATTTTATATAGTATATATGTCAATGGAACATAGGCAAAATGCCTTTTTTGACAGGGTTAATAAAAAGCAAAAACATAATAAAAGAGTATTTCAAAAGAGAGAAACTAATCCTCTTCACCACTAGTTTAGCAGTTAACCGGAGTAATACACAAAGAAACTCTATTTCAAAAATTGACTATATAACTCGACTATGATGCACGGACACGAATAAGACAAATGGTTGCTATAATGCAGGTGCACCACCATTTTGGGAGCATCCAACACTGAACACATGCAATTATTTTGGACTTTTTTTGCTTCCCGAGTAACTAGAAAAAAATGTCCTAATAGATCTACAGTTCATCATCGTCAAAAACTAAAAACTATGAAATGTATTTGTCAATCTTTTTGTTGAATGCCCAAAAAAGAACAAATCTTGCATAACTTCTGTGAATCATTTGCTTAGAGCTTCAATCCATATCAATCTACACAATGCTGGCACATCAAAGGCAATATTTTGCTAAAATTTTAGAAACTTGAGTCAGATTTAGGTTTTGCTACCGTTGAATCCATGGACAACAGCATTGATGATGGGCTTGGTTAATTGATGAGACACCTTCCCATTTGTCGAACTCTGATCAAACACATGATCAACAAAAAACAAGAATTAGGGTTTTAAGAAGATAATGAAATAAATTAGGGTTTTAGGAAGAGAATGAAATGAATTAGGGTTTGATAAGAGGGAAAAAAACAAAAAAATGGGTTTCTGGGAAAGAGGGAGAGAGAGAGAGAGAGATTACAGTTTATAGCAGAGAAATAGGGTTAGGGCTTTATAACTACCACTAGCGGAGCAGCTGGAGGAGGGTTTTTGAGAGTGTCGAGGGGGTAGATGAGGGAGGAGGATGCGAGCACCGACGAGGACATGGCAGCGGCGTGTCCGGCAAAGTATTGGTACTTTAGAAGACCTCCTCCTCCTCCTCCCCCTCCCATGTAATTTTTTGCAAAATCCATTGATAGGAGCCCCTCCTCTATTTGGTCAGTACCAATGGAGCGTTCGAGGTTGGCGAGGAGGACCTCGATGCGGACAAGGTGCTCGAAGACGGAGCAGAAAGGGTACGAGTGACGGCAGAGGTGGACTGGCGCCAGGGGGCAGTGGGAATGAGATTTCAAGGGTCGGGATGGAGTCGGGAGGGGAATGTTCCATAACACTTTTATTATCACATGAAAGGCACGTGATCGAGTTTTTTTTCCCTGCTATTTTTTTTAGATTTACCAATGGTTTTAGGTGTTACAAAATAAATATTATGGGCTACTAATAATAAAATTTAGTTTTTGTTATATTTACCAACGGTTTTTCCATTTTGTAACAGTTTTTAACTGTTACTAATTTGTAACGGTAAAAAACTGTTGGTAATTGAAAAAAAATCGTGTTGGAAAATCCATGTTTTGGTGTAGTGTATAAGAAAGAATTGGTATAGTCTAGAAGAAATGTCATGGCATCCTAATCAATGTCTATATTAGAAAATGACTATCATTTATCCAAGACATGTAAGCTCACCACAATTTTCAAAATCTCAAAAATTTACTAGCTCGATACTCTTGATTCAACTTTCATCGTTATATCTCGAATCGTCTTATCAATAGTAACTTTAATCTCTTCAAATTCCATATTCCACAAAATTTAATTTTTCATAAAACATTTTTGTTTTCCTCAAATTGGAGTTTCTCTTCAATTTTGACTCACAAAAACTTTGTTTCCTTAAAAATATTCTCAAATCATAATTCTCGTAACCTTAGTTCTAATCTTGATTATTTTGGAAAAATCACATACCTTATAAAAAATCTCAAACCTTTGAAATTTAATAAATTCCTCAATCATTTTTTTCCAAACCTATATACTTCTCAAATCAACTCTTCCTACTAGGAGTTTTGTGTCTACTGATATTGGATCAATCCTTTGAGCATCACAATTCCTCATTCTCAAATTTCTGATTATTCCTTGAAGACAATGTCAATTTATAATTCTTTTACATTTAATCGTATCTTTAATCACCACAGTTTATTAAAAAAAAAAAAATTGTCATAACATATGCCTCATATTCCTTTAATCTCCCATGGAGGATTCTCTAATCTAGTCGTAGGATTGAAGGGTGCCATAGAAATTTTATCTACACACAAGGAAACCATAATAAACACGGTTTGCATGAGTTACGAGAAGTCAAATAAAGTAAACATTTGGGTGAAGAATATGGCTAGGCTTCAATGGTCTTGGTAAGGGTTTGGATAATAATTACGGATTATTGTGTGAAAATAAAATTTAAGGGTCTAAGCAAATTAAGATAAGATACGAAGATAAAAGGCACGGGTTAGCAATCAACAATAAGCACAAGCTAAACATTTAAGGAATTAAGTAGATTACTCTCATATATGGGTCGAAAGACTTGAGTCTTGATTGAATCTCTTTTTGAGGTCAAGAGTCGATATCATGGTAATGGTTGCAGTTTAGTCTTTTTGACCCAAAAGTCATATCATAAAAATATGATACAAGGGGACATGTTTTAGTGGCACGTGATATACCTACATGAAGGTGGGCTCATCTAGGTCTTGTATATGAAATTTGTTGGAAGAAAAAGTCTATTATTGTGCTCCAAATATCAAAGTCATGATAGGGAACACCAAATGATCAAAATAGAAAGTGGGTTCTCATGTGGTACTAATTAATGCACAAAAAGGATACAGTTAAGCACGAAATAAAGATAATTATAAAATCTTGTAGATCAAGTTAAAATAAGTTAGGGATACGGCTTCTAGAGAGAAGATAGTCTCATGGATAAGGGTATGGCCAAGGGAATGATTTTAGTCATTTCTAAGTTTCAAATAATTAGATAGCCACGATAAAAGATCTAGATTTGAGGGAAGGTCGAGTAAGTCAAAGATAAGGATATAGTTATACAGTTTGGTCGATGACTAACTACACTTGTGTATATGTAATATCATAATCATAGGTGGTATGGCAATCTACTATGGAATACTTCTATCTCACTAGGGTGACCTTAATTGTTTCTTGTTCCTCTACCAATATGATCTAATCTAAAATTTTAAGTTCCTTGAAAGTTTTTCAATAAAATTCCCAAGACATTCTACCAAAATTTTCAATCATCTTAGGCTGTCAACTTTAATCAAAATTTTAAATCTCTAGTCAATCTCGGAACAACACTTGTATATCGCAAATCGAATAAATAATTTTTTTAAAAATCTTAAACTTAATATTTAAATAAGTTTATCAGCCGAAATTCATACTAAAAAATGGAACATTTAAATAACTCTCGAATTTAAATGCTATATCCTTCAAATGTGTATATCTAACTTCCAATAAGTCACAACTACTCTTCAAAAGTAAATTTATTTTTTTCACCAAAATTTAAATATCCATAATCAAGGCTTTAAACTCGAAATCTAAATAACTTTATAATTCATAGATCATATGACGTTATTTAATTCAAAAATATTTTACCAAAATTCCATCATCCTCAAATTTTGGTCAATCGTAAATCCTACTTCCACATTTTAAAATTTTATGATCCTTCTCTCCAAAAGATGTATAGCTATAACTCAATAAATCATAATGTTCAAAAACCTTCAAAAATCAAAACACAAAATCAAATCAATTTGTTTTCTCGATCAAGCTATCCTCTTGTGTATACCACCTTGTAATATCAAAATAAAATTCAAACTATCTTTTGAAAGCGGAATTATGCTACTACCCAACTTGGAATTAACTAATCCTTAAGATCATACTTTTAGGAAAAATGTCTTTATAACTCAAATAAGACCTCAATGTACACTAATTGTCAATGTAATCTTCCTAGCCATGTGTTTGACCTATGAGCATATAATAGTATAGTCATCTTCCTAACTGTCACTAAGCACGAAAGATAAGAATTTACGGTAGAAAGAGTTCAAGCAGGATGCAAATCAAGGATGGTAACGAGAGTTCAAAACTTGAAACAAGAAAGGAGGTCAAGCTTGTGGATGAGATTCCTAGACACGAATCCTCTCACATCGGTACAATTACGTAACCGAAGTGACAAACTCGACCTGCATGGGCCACCACAAAAACATGTAACGCCCCAGTCCCAAAATACTTAGGACTAAGTACGTAAACATGCCAGCTGTATACATACGAAGTATACTTTAATATGTGGAAACCTCGTATGAATACATAAGCTGTAAAATGCAGTGAACCAAGAGTAATCTAATCTCATCCACACAAAATGAAAGAATAAAGAATATCATATAATCAACTATGAATTATCATTGGTACATGTAGTTGGGCAGAGACAAATCCACTACCAACTATGAAAAGAAATATATCACAAAAGAAAGAGTTTGGCGAGCAAAGCGAAGACGATCAAAGTACAATCATTCTCGAAAAAATAGAGATGATCATGGCCACAGCTAGAACACCTGCGAAAGATAAGAGCACACACCTGACGAGATAACCAGGTCCTCAGAGGGACGTAACAAGATACATAAATAATATGCCACATAACTGAATATATATACTAAGTCATAAATCACAAGTAAAGTAAATTGTCCCACTCGTAACAAGATCCAATACCTCATCATCGAAACAGTGGACTACTCCTACAACCAAACAAGGACAAAGGGTAGTACACTATACCACGATGCGATATTGTCCTAAGCTACTAATGGAACGGGGTGATATGACATTGACGAGGGTTACCTAACCATCTAATGTGTTTATGCAGTAAGAACAAACCTTCAACGCATGGGCATCTGGCTCAGGAGCAGTAATCTCAGGTATGGTCCCATCAGGATACCAAGAACCTCAAAGCATAACATTCCTCGAATGTCAGAGGCCAGCAGGATCAGTAATAGGAAAGTGCATAAGTGGCCCATACGTTAAGGAACTGTTCTTCCCACCCAATGCCTAACAGAGTCACATCCATGTCTCGTATACCTCTACTAACTGCTAAGTCTCCTAACATGCCTCTATTAGCAGTTAGCCCTAATGCATGCATATGGGGGATCAGCCCACACGCAAGAACCTCTACATGATACTCATCTCACACATCCTCGTAGTACAACTGTGTCAAGGTATATGCGATACACTACAGACGGTAGTCCCTTACTCTAGGTTCATATGCAATCAAAGGATAATAACAAAGTAAACTAATAATTACTTAGCCGGCAGTAAATCAGGAACAGTAAGAACCAGAAATAATGAACAGTGATATGTAATAAATAAATACAGACTAAATATAAACAGTTAAATGCAAGGTATCTTGCCTGGGGTTGCGCCCGATGTGAAGATCAAGGTAGCACAAATTTGTCTTCGATATAACAACTGCGCATATTGGTCTCCAACGATGGCACAGGCTGTTCAATCGGGTCCAGAATAATCAAATTAGCTGAGGAACGACATAAAGAGGTACAGAAATGGCGAAGGAATAGGAATATGGGCTTGGTCACAGACAAGGATAATCGATGGTAAAATAAATTACATGCTTTTAGAAAATATTTATAACAAGGGAAAATATATTTACTGAGTAAAATAGTTTTTGATACATACTTGAAAATATGCAAAAATCAATTTAGGCCAAATTTCTAAGTTGGTAATGATAAAGTTTTGATAGAAAACCATATCTTATTAACGAAAATATTTAGATAAAAATAAATATACATATATTAGGAAAAATCATTTTTTGGGCAACTAAAATTTTAATGATAGAATCACTATGGTAATCAAAGTAAATATTTGGAAAGACTAGCAATTTATATAATATATATATATATATATATATATATATATATATATATACTAATAATAACAATGGCAACATAGCAAATACCCGTACTCATAGATATTTCCACAGAAATAAAAATACTAATAATTCTATGAAAATAATAATAATAATAATAACAACAAAGGTATTAATAATAATAATGATAATAATAATAATTAATAATAATAATAATACAAATAATTAATACTATTAAATAATAATCATTATAACAGCACATGGTTGTTCATTTATTAGAAAGTAAAAAAGAAATGAAAGGAAGGAAGAGAGAGGGAGTGAATACTTACGAAGGGGGCTCCGGCAAAGAGAAGGCCCCTTCGACGGTTGTGCGTGCTGGTGACGCGCGCGGAGGGAGCGGATGGATGGCGGGGATGGCTCCGATCGGGGGTGTCGCGTCGGCAAAATCCGGTGAAGGTGGCCGCGGTTGCGGCGAAGGGGCTCCATTTATCGGGAGAGAGGGACGGCGATCGTCGCCCGCAGCACGCCTAAGGAGGTGGAGACGGCGCGGTCGACGGTGGTTATGAGAGCTCGGCGGCGGAAGGGAAGGGAATCTGGACGGCGGCGATAGGGTTTTTCGGCCGAGGTTCGGGGGAAGGCGGTGGCGCACCGAGGTGCTCGACGATCGGCGTGGCTCAGAGACACCGTGCGGCGGCAGGATCTGGTCGCCAGTCGACAAGGAGGTCGACTCGTGCGGCCACGACGGGGGCGGCGCCGGAGTCAAGGTAAGGATTTCAGCCCCCTTCTATTTCTCCATTGGTGGTGGTGGTGGTTTGGATAGGGGCTTGTCGACCGGATGCCAGTCAGGTCAGGTGGCGGATGTGGTGTTATCGGAGTATGGTGGCGGTGGTTTCGGGATGATGATGGCGGTGGCAATGATGGTGATTGTGGCGTGGGGTGATGTTGGGGACGGCCAGGCAGGAGTTGGGGTGGTGGCGAGCATGGTGGTGCTAGTGGTGGTTAATGGTGATGCGGGCAGCGGGCATGGTAGATCTGTGGTAGTGGTCGGATGTCGGGACAGGAAGAAGGAGGAGGTGATGGCTGCGGTAGCGGTATGTGGCCGAGGATGCCATGGAGGGAAGCTGTGGGATGGTTCATATCATCATGTCAGGGGCTGTCCGACACGATGCGGATAACTGTACCCTGGAATAAGATTTTGGTCGTCACAGACGCGATGCCCGATGTAAATGTGTTGGTGGAGAGTTTGGATGGTGTAATTCATGGATGAGTACCTCTCCTTATATAGGAGGTGGAAATTCCTAGTTAGATAGAATTGTGAGATTTAAACCCCTTATTAGATAATTACTTCATTTAATTAAATCACATTTTGAATAAAAAAGGAATATCTTTTCAATATATTTAAACTAGATAAATCTTTCTATTAAATTCGTAAAATTATAAAAATTTGATAAAATCAAATACTGATTTATTCATAATAAACTAATTTAAACATAACTTTTCCAAATAATAAAATAATAGTATTAAATAATTTCATAAATAAATTTAAATTTGTGTACTTCATATGCAAAAGAATATTTGCCTCAAAACATAGTTTTCAAAGCCACCATTTATATTTGTATAATAAAATAAATATCCTTACGACATATGAAATTATAAAATTTTAAAAAATTCTATTGTGGCGCCCTTTTACAATTTCAAGCAAAATATATTATTTATCATATATTATTGAAAGCTATATTTCTATATAAAAATAAATTCCAAATATATGTACCTCGCACATATTCGCACTCGACAAGCAAATACAAAACATAATTCACGCGTGACATACAAATACGAGTTCACGAACTTGTACGCAATAAATTTCAAAATAATTACCTAATTTATAAAAAATAAAAAATAAAAAACTATAGTAAAAATTTAGGGATTTTACATGCGTCGATGGTTTCACAGAAGCGGTCGATAGTGGCAGCCCAGGGCCTTGGGCTCCACGGATATGAAGGAACCGAGTCGAGAAGGAGTGGTGGTTGTGTGGCTACTGCTCTTACGACATCAGGCGTGGTGAAGTACGGAGAAGCCCAAGGGGACGCGCACGGTCGTGGCCAAAGTTGTCTCCGTGGAAGGTATGGAAGTTTGTGGCATCAGTCGGGATGGCCGGAAGGGTCTGCTGCGGTAGTCTAGGAATCGTCGGGTCGGGGCGCAATTATTCTGGCCTTTGGATGGCATTGTAGGATGGTGGTAACAGCAGTAGCACCGTAAGACGGAGCCCAAAAATATGGTGATGACCATGGCAATTCGAAAATGTAGGTCTTGGCTGTCACGCCCCAGTACCGAAATACGGGGACGGACATCGGCCAGCTACACCGTATAAGGTATGAATATGCTATACGGCGATGACGGCTGTCAAGTCTTGCTGGGTATCCTAGCATGCAATCAATCTATGGCCTAAATCTGATCTCATGTCCACAGGAAAATTATAATGAAACAACATCAAGAGAGATAATCATATGGAAAGTAGGAAATACTCATATGAAAATCAGAAATCTAGAGTACATGATAATAATGTAGACTAGTATACCTCCCCACAGTCCCCAGCATGGTCTGTAACTGAAGCACATCCTCTAAGTCGAGTCTGGAAGATCCACAGGGTCGGTCACAGGCAATCTGGGAACAATCCAGGGTTGGTCAGGCCAACCGTAGCAAGTACCAGAAAAGAAGGCTCAAGGACGGGCGAAGAAAGCCAACAGGATAAAATATAGAGCAGAACATATATGAACAGTAAATGAGGGTAGGGGTCGTGCGGTACCAACGCACGATAACAATCAACAACTAATATAGCCAAATAACCAACAATCATCATAATCTCCCTAACATCCAAAAATACATGCATCGCCAGCTGGACATCAACATCAGCCAGCTTTACAAGCAACAAGCCAAACAAATTAGAAGAATAAGCGGCCACTCAATTACTACGGCTTGCTATCATTAACTAACTAGGGTTATCACAGACCTAATTACAAGCAAGATGCAATTGGGGTATTCATACGGCCACAAGCCCTGCAGACTATCCAGGTTATCCAGGACGAATATATATAGTGGGTACATCACCCGGGAGACAAATGTACCCTAATAGCTAGCTGGAGGGGTGCCCCACATGACAGTGGACTGGAAATGTGCCCTATTCGACGGCAGGCTACAAGTCCACATAAGCGCCCAAATAACGGGATTGCCTGTAGCCGAAATACCTCTATCTATATGAGCTACTTGATCAATCTAGTTGTTAGCCTAGTCAGATTTATTACGGATTCTTGACCGTGGTAACCAGGAATCCATGTCCTAGACATGATGCAAGACGAGACAGCTAGTTTGTACAAGCACAATCAGAAAAGTCAACCACGGTGTTAAGACAAGGTTATACCTAGCAAGTCAGGACGTGCTGTCGCAACAGCAATCAAGAGTAAACGTGTCATGTTGAGAGTACTAGTCGGGAGTGCACCTCAATAGGCCACTATCAGGAATCAAGATATACATGTCATGTTCACTCGTCATGTCCAGAGTGCTAGTCAGGAGTTGTCACGCCCCGCTCCCGTAGGAGCGATCGTCCTCGCTAAGGCGTGATGCCGCACGAGCCTAGATTGCGCTCGTGCAAGGCAGTTCTATAACGGCCGATTACATCGGCGGTGACGGGGTCGTCGCACAGAAGTCCCAAGCAGAAACATTGAACACACGCAGCAAAAATTTAGAACAAGCACACATGAACACAAGTCATTCAAAAGAAGCTCTTTATTGATATTGAATACAAGATTACAATTGTGGACGCAAGGCCAAATTACAAGTCTCTCGTGCTCAATTTTCTCTCATTTACAAGTCACTCTGATCTCTCTCATCTCTCGATTACAATGCTTGAGTCAGTGGAAGCTTCGGAAGGTGATGTCCATACATTATGTCCCGTATAAGTCTTCAATCCATACGGCCACACGCTTCGAATCTCCAAGGAACTCCGTGCCTCGACGCATCCAAGCGAGCTCTGCGCCACGAGATTCTACCTGTGCCTGCACATGAACACTGTGTGGGTGTCAGTACTCAACTGTACTGGTAGAGTGAGCTCCTCGCCCACCGATACATAACCGACATATTTATTTTACTTTGTGCAATTTAAATCCCTTTCAATTGTCTTTCTAGTCTTACCTTAGGATCCATTTTAGAATAAGACGTCTCGGCCTATACTTAACAATACAATGACAGGGTCGTGCAACGACGGGGTCGTGCAACGACGGGGTCGTGCCATACTCTATTCGTAACTTAAACATATTCGAGACGGTACTTCGCCGAGAAGCAACTTATGCAAACTTTGCCGTGGCAAAACCTTTACTCAAACCCAAGTACCTCTAGACCAATTCTCGTCTTAGCGACATCAAGGGGGACGACTCGTGCAGGTCGTGCCTATCGACTCCCTGACTTAGCCAACTATGCCGATACACGAAAGCCAATACGCGGATGCCAATATTGATACGCGAAAGCCAATACTTGATATGCGAAAGCCACTACACGAATGCCAATATTGATACGCGAAAGCCAATACTTGATACACGAAAGCCTTGCTTAGTGCCGAAGCACATGTCTTGCACACATAAGCTATAACTCATTCCTTCCTTGCTGATACAAGGTAACACCAATGGGATTACATCTTGCTGACTTGATACATGTCGTGCTAGACTGTCTCATGATTCGACCGACGTCGTGCTAGTACTTGACGCTATCCAAAAACAAATACGCGGATTGTCGCTTTTGCCGACACATCTACATGAGTGGTCACTAGCAATGTCAAGCTATCTTGGACTCTGCTAGGCGGGGGTATCGGACCGCCCTTCCATGGGTAGCTAGCCCCGGAAGCGTCGATACTCCCATGCGGCTATCCAGTATCCTTCTTTAAGCCGCCTCGCTTCCCCCGGGCCGAATGATCCCGGCGCCCGAGTGATCATTCGAGAAGACTACACCTTGTCGACAAGTTGTCCAATGACCATGCAAGTCTCAACTCGATCTATCCAGTCCTTCCTTAACATGACCATGTTTCCTTCTATCTATCGAGACTCCCAAGCCGCGGGACCGATCTCGTGTGTTTCCTTTCAAGACATAGTGAGACTCCCAAGTAGCGGAACTGATCTCGTGTACAGGACTTATCAAGACTTTTAGCGAGACTCCCAAGTAGCGGGACCGATCTCGTGTACTTCCTTTGATTGTGGCATATTCTTTACTAATTCTACCGTATCTCGTGCCTTAGATAGACCTGGTTCTATAGGCGACGCTATCGCTCAAGTTATATACTTTATACGACGAGCCTTGTTCTCAAGTGTAACTCCTCTTCCCGGATTAAAAAAAAACTAATTTTTTTTAAATTAAATATTCTGAGAATGCTAATTTGTTCTGATATTTTATTAAATAGTTCTTTTGGAATTACAAAATAGATTTGGTTACTTTTAAATATTAATTTCAAAAATTGGTTATAAATACTTTATAGAATTTTTGTATTGATAAAAACACGTTTTAAAATATTCGATTGACGTTGATTTTTACTTTTATAGTGAAAACCAATTATTGACCTGATTTGAAAATACATGATTTAAATATTATTTTATATTATGTTAATCAATTAAATGACATGAATCTATATTCTTACGATTTGAATGTGGGTTGAAAATCTTAAGTAGTTTTAATAAATAAATAAAAACCTATTTGCTTGAAATTTTGTTACTTGAAATATGTTATTATTTTGATCTAGCAAAAATATTTAGTTTCAGAGATGGTTCTATAAACCATGCATATTTTGACCATAAGATTATTTAATACAAAACCTTTTATTTATTTTGTCTAACTATTCATAAAATAAGATTTTGATTAATATATTTAAAAATTGTTTTATAATATATTGCTAGGAGGATTATTTACTTGAATTTCGATAACATTAAATTATTATAGTGATTACTTATTTGATTTATTTAAATCATATGGCCTAGTTTATTGGATATTATTAGAAAATTATTTGGAAGGTATTCTAATGATCCTTAATTTACTTTAATTAGTTACTTGATGATACAAGATATATTTGAATATATTCTAAACTATTATTGTCATCTGATATTATAATTAGATTTGATTAGCTAAGGTTAAATATCTACTTAGCAGTTAAATATGAAAGGGATATACTCATCGAATTTTGGTACTTATCAGTCTAACCTACGTAACACATATATCATCTAATGAAAGAGCATTGGCAGCTCATATAGCCGCCCTGTTCTGCTCCTCCCCCTTCATATGGCCTTTCCACCATCCTCAACGCCGCCACAGCGACGCATCTCTGCAGTCTCCACCTGGCCTCCATGGAAAACTTGTCACCATCTTCCTACCGTCACCTCCACCATCACCAAAGTCCAGCTTTCCTATTCTGCCAGCACCTCGTGGAGACCTCGTCAAACCCAGCAACCATCATCAATCGTGTTTTGTGTCTGTGTCCGGCCTCGGGTCCGACCCCGAGTGTCTGCGCCTCATTTCTTTTCCAGTTATTACATCACAGACTACAAATTGCTCGTCGTGTCCGACAGGCCGGACACGACCTCGACTTCTTTTCGTGTCCGACACATGATACGTCATCCCCATAGAAACCAGAAACACCACAACCGCCATACAACTACTCACCTGAACCCAGATCTCCTCCGGCGCCATCTCCGGGATGCAACCGCCCCGACGACAGCAGCCACAGGCGACCCCGATCCCGACGTCGACTCCATGGAACACCCGCGTCTAGCAGCGCCCAAAACGACGAACCCCGTGACCACAATGCCCGTGCGGAGTCTTCTCCGCAACAGAGGCGGTGCCGCCGGAAGTCCGCCCGCCCACGAGCAAGCCCTCCACGGACCCCAGTGCCTCCTAGCCGCACCCTCGCCTGACCGGTTGGCCCCAACGGCGCCGCCGACCGCAGTGAGACCCGGGAGCTGTGCCGAGCCCTCCTCCAGTTGCTACAAGCCCTAGGCGAGCCGCCGACGAACGGATCCAGCACCGCCGCGTCCAACGACGACTCTTCCAGCCTCCAGATCATGACCCTCCCCAACGGACAGCGCCGCGTCATCACCGTCAGCGTTGACCCCCAGAGCAAGCTCAAGTCCCGCGATCTGTGCCAGAAGCTCGTAGCCGAGCTCGACCAGGTCCGTGCCATGGTCCGCAGGCTCAAACCCAAGGAGTGCCAGCTTGCAGCTGCGTCGCTCCCGACTCCTACTTCTGCCCTCCTCCAGGGACCAGCGCTTGGCCCACCAGCGCCGAGTCCCGTCGGCCCCCCTTCTTCTCAACGGCTTCTCCTCCAATTTCTTCCCGAGTACTCCGAGAGGAGGAGAGCTCTGGTATCCCCTCTCCTCTCTATGCATTATTTCCTTCATAATGTTGAGTTTGAAGCTTCTCTGAGAAGCTAATAGTAAAAGACTTTGGGTTATAGCCCTGGGCCTTTATGTTTACTTTAGTTTCTTGTATATATTTGACTTTAGGCCTGGGTAGAATAAATATGTGTTTATATATACAAGTTTTACCGTTGTAGGCTTCGTGAGTTGGGTTCAACTAATGTTGGGACTGGATTCATTGAGCCTATGGGCTGACTAGTTTAAATTTTTAGTTTATTTAGTTTCCATTAAATTGCTTAATTATTTTGTTTAATTAATATATTATTAAAATTTTAAACAAGTGACTAAATACTTATTATTTTTACAATTATTATTATTATTATTATTATTATTATTATTATTATTATTATTATTATTATATTGCTTTAAATTAAAACTAAGGCTTGACAAAATTGTGATTATATATCTTTATCTTTAAAATAATTTGACTAATATATTTTTAAATATATTATTGAACCTGAGATTGCCCAATACCTTTGGCCTTTATATATATATATATATATATATATATATATATATATATATATATATATATATATATATATATATATAATTTCTAGCTATTCTCAAATAAAGTAATTGGCTTAGAAGATGAATATATAGGGTTATACCATATTACGGGTTTATGTTAATGATTTGGGCTATATATATAATATTCTACTAAGTTTTATATATATAAATAATATTTTCCAAACATGCTTATTTAGGTATAAATATTCATGAAAGGCTTTCTAAGAACAATTTATAAATAGTTTCCATAAATATATGCTATCTAGATTATAGAGAATTATTTTTCCTGAATCATTTTTCTCGCTTAGACCAAGTTGCCCCAATCACGACTAATCGAATGTTCATATTTTCCTTGCCAATGCGGACTTCTTCACATAGACCCTAGGCTAAAATGGACGATTCCGGACTCAACGAGATTATTGGTTTCACCAGCTAAGGACCTCAGGCAAGTGCACTTTCTGATTGCTTTCCGATCCATAGTAGTCTTTTCATTTCATGTCTATACATATATCTTGTTGCTTATTGACACGCTCGTCACACGGAGTAGTCGGGAGGGAAAATATCTTAGTACACATGTGGACTACCCAGAACTATCCCAATATGTCTAATCTTGAATGCTAGCCGCTGCGCACGACATGTACAGTGTGCCTTATTTACCCCCTAGCTGTCCACATGTTGAAACGGATATTTCACACCACCTAGATAGATGTCTTTTATTAGTTTTTCCTTGTTTACTTCTCTATCGTGCTATGTCATCAGTTTTCTTACAGCTTTCATATCTCATATGCTATTTTCATGTCTTGTTAATTCTGTTATGTTTTGTATTGCCGGCGGTTTGTGTACTTGTTCCATTCCTGACTGGAAACCAATATTTTTCAGGTTTAGCCACGATCATTCTTAGCACTGGAAAGATTTGGGTATGCTGAGGCCGACCTAGAAATAGAAAGCAATCGTATCATTTTCTTTAATTGTAAAACTTTGTATTTCCTTTAAATATAAATGTTGTAACTGTTGTAATAAATTAGAAATGTGAATGAGCAGCAAGTGTGATAATTGAGCATTTATTTCTTGCGAGCTTGACAGCGTTCTACCGCCGACTCTGCGGCGTAGGCTGGCTTGGACACGTCTCGTATCCGAAAAGCGGGTACGGGTCGTGACAAATTTTTGTGGTAGCCCATGCAGGTCTGTCTTCGCAAACTGTGCGAACTCGTGGTAGTACCATATTAGCCGTACTATTGCGAGCCTGCTACCAGGAAATGCTCATTCACAACTAGGAATAAATCAATTTTAAAGAGAGTGGTTAAGACTAGGAGTCCCAATTTAATTTGACATTTGGGTAGTTAAGGTTGCTACATATGTCTCACTAGACGGCTTTCATAGAAGGATGCACTATCGCATTTTGATTCGACAGTATTTCTAAGGAGGGTAGATTCGTAACTCTCTTTCCGAAATTTTGAAAATATCATTTTATTTACTTATTTGATTTAAATATGATTTATAGAATTTTAGAAATATTTAATTTAATTAATTATTATTATGTAATATCTTAGTCATGGGTAAATTTTGGAGTGTAAAATGACTAGAAACTATGGCACAAATAGTGCAGTAGCATGCTTTAACTAGTGTATTAGCCATGGTAGAAAAGACTGAGCCATAAGTGTTTTCCAACTAGGAAAACCAGGCCAAGTTGTGACTTGAACCAAAATATGTATATATATTTAATTATTTATTATTAGAATTATTGGCTTTTAGAAATTTTGATTGTTCCAAACCAGCCCGAATCCAACCCAGGTCTTAGTGGTCATGTAATGCGACCAATGTCGTCCATGTAGATATGTAAATGTGTATATATTGGTAGTCCATTTCTAGCATTGTGATTAATTTCTATAAATTATATATTGAATATAATATATGTAGTATTGCTATTTAAGTTCATATTTTACTAGAAAATAGGGTGACCTTCTCTTAGAATGTTATTTTGGGATTATTGGGATTCACTTAGGCTATATCTATATACTTTTGTATAAATATATTCATAATGAGTAGACATAGTGTTTTATACCTATTTCCCTCGATCTTGAGATTTAAGTTTATATTTCTTTTGCCTTCGGTCCTTCCCTTCCTGATCTTATCATTTGTACCACTTTATCTTACGTCTTTTCTAAAACATCGCCATATCATGAGTTTGTATCACTTATATTTTCTTGGACCCAAGAAATTTATCTTTTTAAATAATTTCTTACTCAATTGTCTATACCTTAATCTTAAGTTAAGTTTTTGGATTCAAGAGTTATCCTTCCTAACTAATTATTTTCTTTTCAAGACTTGATATTCATACTGGAAGGACAGATACTTACACCCTCTTAGAACTTGTTTGAAATTCTAAGAACCTCCTTTGAAATTTCATAAGGTATAGTTAAAAGAATGTTCGTTGACTTGCGATGGCAAGACAGCAGCGCACTGTCGCCACTTATTTGAATTATCGAAACTACGGATTCACTGCAGCCAGCAGCGCACTGGCGTGGCAATTTCCCCAAGTTGAAATAATTTTAGGTAAGCGTGAGTTATCGAATGTCATTCAAGCTATAGCTTGGTTGCCCTATTTTTCCTTGAATTATTATGTTGTGATTGGATAGAGTCGATAGGGTATTCATTACCGTATCCTCATTTGAGTCGTGGAATCAAGAGTTTATTGCAGCTAGCTGTACACTGGCGAGGCATAAATTCTCGGTAAAACAACTTCAAATATTTTTACGATATTCGAATACCATATAGGCTACGTCTTTTATTGGCATACGACTATAAGTTTCTAAATTGATTGGTGCATTATTCCTAGTTACCAACTTCTCAATAAGCTGATTGTTCTTTTCCTCCATCTCTTCCTATTTTTGAATCGTCATCTTTTAAACCTAATTTGATTTCCTTCCACTAGATTCATAATCACCCCTAGGTTACGATTCTATGATCAAGCTTACCAAATCGATAGTGTTAGAACGGTTTTGATTTGGACCATCCTTAACGACCTTTAGATCACGACTAGACTATTTGATTCTATTTCAATCGTGCCAATTCGCATGTTATCCTAGAATTCTATTCTATAATCGTGCCTGAATAATTTGCTTAACTATTTGTTCGTACCACAATAATTTCAATTTTGATCGATCTTGAACAATTTTTGTTCATGACTAAATCATAATCGCGCCTATATTTTTACTAAGTTTTATTTTTATTCCACCGTGATCATGACTATTGTGATCTTGTTCATGCTCGTACCAACTTTTAAATTTTGATCATGCTTGGATGACTTGAATGCATCTTAGTTATACCTAAGTGGCTTTAACCATGCTTAGACTTTATCCAAATTTTGATCCTTGATCAGGCCTATATAATTCCAACAGTAGTTAGTCGTGCCTAACGACTCTTCCTTGTTTAACTAATCCCATTTTGATTATATCCTCGATCACGGTAACTAGACCCTTTCGACTATACTTTAATCATGACTCGTGGTACCTCTTCTATTCACGATCTAACTCTTGATCAATGGTCATACCATTTTTTATTATATTCGTAACCATGACTAATTCGATCGTGAATCATAAGATTCCCTTGGTTATATCAATTATCATTCTTATTCATGTTGATCGAAATTTCGTTTCTTGATTATAATCGTAGCCGTGCTAATCGTGCCCCTTGAAATTTCAAGGAAGAATATTTCTAAGGTGGGTAGGTTGTAAGCCCACTTCATGAATTTTGAAAAGAAAATATGTTTTGTTTATTTAAATAATTTCTAGTTAGATAATGGATTTTATCTTTTACCCCCATAGAGGATATTTGAGGACGACAGAAGCTTTATCATACTATTCTAAATTTAAAATTTATAAAATAATGTTTAATTTATTTGCTATTATTAATTGTTAATTAAATTCATTTTGGTATATTATAACTAGATTGATTTAGTTTTGGACTAGCCCATAAATGTAGTTGTTCAATGTTATATACAATATTTTACAAGTCATTTGAAAAACTTATCACTCACTTGATTATTATTGTATTATATTTAGAGTTGGTCAAATTTTTTTTTTTTTTTGGGATTGATTTCGACTTATGAGATTCAATATTTATTTAAATTTTAGAAATATTTGATCATCCCAGCCCTGAAATTTCGAGGACGAAATTTTTCTAAGGTGGGTAGATTTGTAACTCCTCTTCCCCGATTAAAAAAAACTAATTTTTTTTTAAATTAAATATTCTGAGAATGCTAATTTGTTCTGATATTTTATTAAATAGTACTTTTGGAATTACAAAATAGATTTGGTTACTTTTAAATATTAATTTCGAAAATTGGTTATAAATACTTTATAGAATTTTTGTATTGATAAAAACACGTTTTAAAAATATTCGATTGACGTCAATTTTTACTTTTATAGTGAAAACCAATTATTGACCTGATTTGAAAATACGTGATTTAAATATTATTTTATATTATGTTAATCAATTAAATGACATGAATCTATATTCTTACGATTTGAATGTGGGTTGAAAATCTTAAGTAGTTTTAATAAATAAATAAAAACCTATTTGCTTGAAATTTTGTTACTTGAAATATGTTATTATTTTGATCTAGCAAAAATATTTAGTTTCAGAGATGGTTCTATAAATCATGCATATTTTGACCATAAGATTATTTAATACAAAACCTTTTATTTATTTTGTCTAACTATTCATAAAATAAGATTTTGATTAATATATTTAAAAATTGTTTTATAATATATTGCTAGGAGGATTATTTACTTGAATTTCGATAACATTAAATTATTATAGTGATTACTTATTTGATTTATTTAAATCATATGGCCTAGTTTATTGGACATTATTAAAAAATTATTTGGAAGGGATTCTAATGATCCCTTAATTTACTTTAATTAGTTACTTGATGATACAAGATATATTTGAATATATTCTAAACTATTATTGTCATCTGATATTATAATTAGATTTGATTAGCTAAGGTTAAATATCTACTTAGCAGTTAAATATCGGATTTTGGTACTTATCAGTCTAACCTACGTAACACATATATCATCTAATGAAAGAGCATTGGCAGCTCATATAGCCGCCCTGTTCTGCTCCTCCCCCTTCATATGGCCTTTCCACCATCCTCAACGCCGCCACAGCGACCCGTCTCCGCAGTCTCCACCTGGCCTCCATGGAAAACTTGTCACCATCTTCCTACCGTCACCTCCACCATCACCAAAGTCCAGCTTTCCTATTCTGCCAGCACCTCGTGGCGACCCCGTCAAACCCAGAACCATCATCAATCGTGTTTTGTGTCTGTGTCCGGCCTCGGGTCTGACCCCGAGTGTCCGTGCCTCATTTCTATTCCAGTTATTACATCACAGACTACAAATTGTGCGTCGTGTCCGACAGGCCGGACACGACCTCGACTTCTTTTCGTGTCCGACACATGATACGTCATCCCCATAGAAACCAGAAACACCACAACCGCCATACAACTACTCACCTGAACCCAGATCTCCTCCGGTGCCATCTCCGGGATGCAACCGCCCCGGCGACAGTAGCCACAGGCGACCCCGATCCCGACGTCGACTCCATGGAACACCCGCATCTAGCAGCGCCTAAACCGTCGAACCACGTGACCACAACGCCTGCGCGGAGTCTTCTCCGTAACAGAGGCGGTGCCGCCGGAAGTCCGCCCGCCCACGAGCAAGCCCTCCGCGGACCCCAGCGCCTCCTAGCAGCATCCTCGCCTGACCGGTTGGCCCCAACTGCGCCGCCGACCGCAGTGAGACCCGGGAGCTGTGCCGAGCCCTCCTCCAGTTGCCACGAGCCCTAGGCGAGCCGCCGACGAACGGATCTAGCACCGCCGCGTCCAACGACGACTCTTCCAGCCTCCAGATCATGATCCTCCCCAACGGACAGCGCCGCGTCATCACCGTCAGCGTCGACCCCCAGAGCAAGCTCGAGTCCCGCGACCTGCGCCAGAATCTGGCAGCCGAGCTCGACCAGGTCCGCGCCATGGTCCGCAGGCTCAAACCCAAGGAGTGCCAACTTGCAGCTGCGTCGCTCCCGACTCCTACTTCTGCCCTCCTCCAGGGACCAGCGCTTGGCCCACCAGCGCCGAGTCCCGTCGGCCCCCCTTCTTACGGCTTCTCCTCCAATTTCTTCCCGAGTACTCCGAGAGGAGGAGAGCTCTGGTAACCCCTCTCCTCTCTATGCATTATTTCCTTCATATTGTTGAGTTTGAAGCTTCTCTGAGAAGCTAATAGTAAAAGACTTTGGGTTATAGCCCTGGGCCTTTATGTTTACTTTAGTTTCTTGTATATATTTGACTTTAGGCCTGGGTAGAATAAATATGTGTTTAGAGCATCTCCAACCCTATTGTCTTGTTTTGTGTTGTGAATCCTAGGTGGCATGAGGCACAAGACAATGTCTTGTATAGGTGGCAATGTTATATTCACAAATGACAATGGGTTTAAAAAGTCATCTCCAATGCAAAAGTATTGAGAAGACAATACAAATATTTTTTTACAACTTCCAAGACAACTTTTACTCTTCTACTTCTTTTTTATAAATATTTTTATTCACAAATGATGATGTGGACATAAAGACATTGTGAAGTGCATTGTCTAGATCTAGACAACCAACTTCACATTGTCTTTGCCATGTCATTGCCATGTCAACTCCACACTTTATTTCACATTTGCATTGGAGAAGTACTTTTGAAAAAAATGGTTGTCATTCCTATGTGGCAACCATTTTTTTCAAACTCACAATAGGGTTGGAGATGCTCTTATATATACAAGTTTTACTGTTGTAGGCTTCGTGAGTTGGGTTCAACTAATGTTGGGACTGGATTCATTGAGCCTATGGGCTGACTAGTTTAAATTTTTAGTTTATTTAGTTTCCATTAAATTGCTTAATTATTTTGATTAATTAATATATTATTAACATTTTAAATAAGTGACTAATTACTTATTATTTTTTACAATTATTATTATTATTATTATTATTATTATATTGTTTTAAATTAAAACTAAGGCTTGAAAAAATTGTGCTTATATATCTTTATCTTTAAAATAATTTGACTAATATATTTTTAAATATATTATTGAACCTGAGATTGCCCAATACCTTTGGGCCTTTATATATATATATATATATATATATATATATATATATATATATATATATAATTTCTAGCTATTCTCAAATAAAGTAATTGGCTAAGAAGATGAATATATAGGGTTATACTATATTACGGGTTTATGTTAATGATTTGGGCTATATATATAATATTCTACTAAGTTTTATATATACAAATAATATTTTCTAAACATGCTTATTTAGGTATAAATATTCATGAAAGGCTTTCGAAAAACAATTTATAAATAGTTTCCATAAATATATGCTATCTAGATTATAGAGTATTATTTTTCCTGAATCATTTTTCTCGCTTAGACCAAGTTGCCCCAATCACGACTAATCGAATGTTCATATTTTCCTTGCCAATGCGGACTTCTTCACATAGACCCTAGGCTAAAATGGACGATTCCGGACTCAACGAGATTATTGGTTTCACCAGCTAAGGACCTCAGGCAAGTGCACTTTCTGATTGCTTTCCGATTCATAGTAGTCTTTTCATTTCATGTCTATACATATATCTTGCTGCTTGTTGACACGCTCGTCACATGGAGTAGTCGGGAGGAAAAATATCTTAGTACACATGTGGCCCCAGAACTATCCCAATATGTCTAATCTTGAATGCTAGCCGCTGCGTACGACACGTGCAGTGTGCCTTATTTACCCCCTAGCCGTCCACATGTTGAAACGGATATTTCATACCACCTAGATAGATGTCTTTTATTAGTTTTTCCTTGTTTACTTCTCTATCGTGCTATGTCATCAGTTTTCTTACAGCTTTCATATCTCATATGATATTTTCATGTCTTGTTAATTCTGTTATGTTTTGTATTGCCGTCGGTTTGTGTACTTGTTCCATTCCTGACTGGAAACCAACATTTTTCAGGTTTAGCCGCGATCATTCTTAGCACTGGGAAGATTTGGGTATGCTGAGGCCAACCTAGAAATAGAAAGCAATCGTATCATTTTCTTTAATTGTAAAACTTTGTATTTCCTTTAAATATAAATGTTGTAACTGTTGTAATAAATTAGAAATGTGAATGAGCAGCAAGTGCGATAATTGAGCATTTATTTCTTGTGGGCTTGACAGCGTTCTACCGTCGACTCTGCGGCGTAGGCTGGCATGGACACGTCTCATATCCGAAAAGCGGATGCGGGTCGTGACATCAAGGGACTACGCGACTTGACAACCACAGCTAGAGCGGGACAGTGCTAGAAGTGGCTTTCATAGCCCAACATAACTCTTGTCTAAATTATTCGGGCAGTGACTCGACGAGCAAAGGCTACGCCGAGCTTCGCATCGAGGGAACGTGCTACGCACGGGGTCAACTTGAACAACCAAGTTCTCGGTTGCCTAGACTTAAGCCAACAAGCCGTGTAAGATGACTTAACTTTCGGGACGTGCGAAGGCTTTGCCAAGCCTCGCGGGATAGGACTGTAGGCCTCAAAAATGAAGTCACGCTGAGTTGATCAGAACAAGTCACGCAGAGTGATCCGAGAAGCAGCACAAAAGATACGCTAAGTTCTGCCTGGCCATCTCCTTTAGAAGTCACGCAGAGACAGCTCAGCCATACGTCAGAATCATAATGACTGACAACACAACAGTCGAGAAACGTCTCCTCGTATGCCACGTATGCACAGAACTCGAGAGATCACAGCCGTCTTTTGCAATCATCCTTAGCAAGACTCACTCTTCACCAAGTTGGCGTGACTTTGGGTCTTATCTTCATTTAATGCGGCTGACAATATAATCAATGTCAGAGATTTTGTGTCAGACGAAGCGTGCCAAATCAAGACAGCTGGCGGTTGCGTGGATTCTGAACCTTCTCCTTCCTCAAAAATTGCGTGACTTTTGAGTTATTCTTCTCAAAGCCTGCATGAATTCTGAAGTATTCTTCTTCAAAGCTTGCGTGGATTTCGCCTTCAACGAGTCTGCGTCAACGAATCTGCGTGGATTTTTGCCTTCAGCAAGTCAGCGTGGATTTCATTTCAACTGGAGTACGTGGCAGCCATGCCACCGATCTCTCTCTCGCGTGCCCAGTAACTTGCACACGACCCATGCACTGATGCCATGTGTCCAACAGTTACGGGCCACGTCCAGTAACTACTCACTAACCCTGCGTGTATTTAGAGTCTACGTGACTTTTCAAGTGCACCAGTGGTGAGGTAGTTATCTTTTCAGTTATTATTTTTGACTCTATAAATAGAGTTTTTTTTTTCTCATTCATTGTACAGATACATTGATATCTACTGTCAAAATTTTGAGAGCTTTTCTTCTTCGCATAGTCCAAGGGATAAAGCGATCGTCTTCTAGATCGGATTCCTATAGTAGTAATTTTCCCAGAAACACAACAAATAAAGAGAATTTCTTTATGGAAAACAAGGACCGTGCATGCTTATTTAAGCATTCATGCGGGCGACGCCTATGACTTAGGCTGATTCGAGTGTTGGGGCAAAATGATTGGACCGTGCATGCTTTACCAAGCATTCACGCAGGCGACGCCTATGACTTAGGCTATTTCAAGTGTCGGGACAACTTAGCAACTTAAGCCAACTTCCTTCTCCCAAGCCACGGGATCGAAGGATCGAGTGTCATTTGAGTTGAGCCGACTTATAAGCAGACCGTGGGACCATTTTCTATGTTCTAAGACATTTCGACAGGTCGGGATTATTCTCTTAGCTATGTGGATGCGTCTCTTTTATTAACAAGCCTAACTTGTGCAAGTTAAAAACATGCGAGTTATTAAGTGAAGGCTAAGATGAGGCAAGTTCACCGAAACTACCCCACCTGTACGAGGAGTCGCCTCGACCGAACGAGCCTTCGAGTAGCCGTTGCAAGGCTAAGTCCGAACGCCGTCGGCGTTTCGATTCCTCCGATTGATTTTGCGGGACAGGACACTACAACATACACCACTCAGAACAAGTCTCGTCCTCGAGACTTTCCTGAAGGCAAGCTATCCTACCATTTCAAGGGCCAAGGCTTAATCGTACACACTCCGCATACGCGTTTATTCGATTCCGAGCCACGCTCATACTACTATCATTCTTTTCCTTAACACGATTTCAAGTTCTTGACACTCTTTCACTTCTCAAGTCTTTTCTTGAACTCAACGTATCACTTGGCTGGATCGTGCACGTATTCCAAGCGTCTCCAAAATACATGCATTCAAACAAGCCGCATGATAGCGAATTCATCGTTCTCATTCGAGTCGCATCGTGCACATACTCAGGCGTCCCTAAAATATATGCATGTCAGCCGAATCTCGTGAGCAGGGTTTCCTATTCTTGATTCACTCTTTTAATCCATGCCAATCCTCAAGGTCAATATTTCGACTGCTAACACTTGAAACAGGGGCGTATCACTTAACTGTTAGGCCATTTCTCAAGGCTAAGTCAATGTCAGGATTGGAATCATAGTTCCCCAACAATAATGCCAACACTGACCCCAATCCTAGGGTCAAACCAAGTCGATAATACGGGATTTTCTACCCAAGCTCACGTCACTCAGATTTCTAAACATCAAGCACGATCACCTATTCGTATCAATGCATTCGTTGCGTATGTTCAAATCTATTTCAAATCATCAATTCTAACCAATTCATGTATTCGATCACGAGGTCGTCTAGCTTTGACAATATGTTGCGCCCCAATCTCACGCGAGTTCGATTATCCACGGTGGTTCATGAATCACCATGCAACGCTCCCGCAGAATAATCATTCTCATCGGGGCGTAACTCTTGTTCGAGTCCAGACTAATTCATTCTCGATACTCGGATTGGACCTACGCAATCCTCAAATTCGACTGTCACACACGCTAAGTCATTCTCGAGTCCACTTTCGCGTCAAACCACAAGTCGATGCATACAAATTGCCACGCCATGCAAGTTTGATCACCCCCGCTGTATGAATCACCTTACCAGCGCTCACACGAAGTGATCGCCCTAATCGGCACGACGCATGTGTGAGGCTGGAGTTGCGCTCGTATAAGACAACATCAACGTTGTGGTTATCGTCGAAGCGAATCCAAATATTTCATTTTCATCCAAGCCAAGATCTCAGTTCGATAGTCCGTTTGTCATTCGTTCAACCAGAAAATCCTCGAGCCAAGTCTATATTTTCCTCGACACATTTCAACATCCCGAGGATAGCATCCAGCGGAACAATAACATTTTGCACGATCGTCATTCGCCGAGTCAGAGTACCCCCGAGTTATCGTATATCGATCTTTGATACGCCTCAATACCATCGACGATATGCGTAACCTGACGATCTTCCTTTGCTACCAATTTCGAGTCGTGTGACTGATGCTATTGTCCGAGTTGGATACTCCATAATTTCCTCGATATTCAAGATCAAGTTCGATCGCTATTCCTTAAGCTCATTTCAAGATCGTTGTTCAAAACTCAAGTCACATTTCATTTGAATCAATCCGAAATCGTACGCGCGATCCTTTAAGTTTCCTCGATCAAGACCATTCATTTTCATTCATCGTTCCGAATCATTTTCTAAAACACGTTGCCCATTCACAAGTTGTTCGAACGATATCTCGTTCGGGACATTCGAAGTCACGACCAACTAAGCGTGACGCGTTCTAAGGCTTTGAGCGATCGCATCGCCTCGTCGACATACTTGTAATCCTTAATATTTGCTCGAATAATTTCCAAGACAAACCATACACCACTCGGATTCGAGCCATCTGATCTAGTCCTCAATCAGTTCGCATCATTCAATAAGACATCCTTCCGATTCGTTCGACGAATCTATAGCATAGTCGCTCGCGTCGTCTCGACGTACTAAGTCGTTCGCACTATTCCTCAAAATCTAAATCAATCTTTCGTGCACGCCTAAGCGTTAGTTCGATAGCGTTCCTATCGATATACACTCTAAGTGTATCTCCGTTCCCGACCGAGCGGTACTTGATATCGCTCGCAACTCGTTTGCACCAAAAAGTCGAGGTGCGTGACACGCGGCACAACTTAGCCAAAAGTCCGTGTGCATGGCTATCCCGTGCGGACTATTCTCCGAGTTTGCATGCTCAATGCTAGGGTCACCGTAGGACTAGTTAGGCACTCACGCGACATGTTAACTTAGCACGTGTTTCTCTTATCAAGACAAGTTTGACACCGTTCGGCACAAAGGCCTACCGATGCGTTCGATTGAACGCTTGCACGAGCTTTTGAAAATATTTAGACTTATTGTATGGACATGCCGAGGGACAATCGAGAGAGAGCGCACACTTCTTTTACATGAACGAGCTTTAAAAACTGAGAGATCGACATGAAGTCCAAGGACGTAAAGCCGTGCTCTGATACCATTATATCATGCCCCGCTCCCGTAGGAGCGATCGTCCTCGCTAAGCCGTGATGCCGCACGAGCCTAGATTGCGTTCGTGCAAGGCAGTTCCATAACGACCGATTACATCGACGGCGACGGGGTCGTCGCACAGAAGTCCCAAGCAGAAACATTGAAACATGCAGCAAAAATTTAGAACTAGCACACATGAACACAAGTCATTCAAAAGAAGCTCTTTATTGATATTGAATACATGATTACATTTGTGAGCGCAAGGCCAAATTACAAGTCTCTCGTGCTCACTTTTCTCTCATTTATAAGTTACTCTGCTCTCTCTCATCTCTCGATTACAATGCTTGAACGAGCAGAAGCTTCGGAAGGCGATGTCCATACATTATGTCCCGTATAAGTCTTCAATCCATGCGGCCGCACGCTTCGAATCGCCAAGAAATTCCATGCCTCGACGCATCCAAGCGAGCTCCGCGCCACGAGCTTCTATCTGTGCCTGCACATGAACACTGTATGGGTGTCAGTACTCAACTGTACTAGTGGAGTGAGCTCCTCGCCCACCCATACATAACCGACACGTTCATTTTACTTTGTGCAGTTTAAATCCCTTTCAATTGTCTTTCTAGTCTTGCCTTAGGATCCATTTTAGAACAAGACGTCTCGGCCTAAACTTAACAATACAACGACAGGGTCGTGCAACGACGGGGTCGTGCAACGACGGGGTCGTGCAACGACGGGGTCGTGCAACGACGGGGTCGTGCAACGACGGGTCATGCAACGACAGGGTCGTGCCATACTCTATTCGTAACTTAAACATATTCAAGACGGTACTTCGCCGAGAAGCAACTTATGCAAACTCGGCCGTGCCAAGACCTTTACTCAAACCCAAGTACCTCTAGCCCAATTCTCGTCTTAGCGACGTCAAGGGGGATGACTCGTGCAGGTCGTGCCTATCGACTCCCGGACTTAGCCAACTATGCCGATACGCGAAAGCCAATACGCGAATGCCATTATTGATACGCGAAAGCCAATACTTGATACGCGAAAGCCACTACGCGAATGCCAATATTGATACACGAAAGCCAATACTTGATATGCAAAAGCCTTGCTTAGTGTCGAAGCACGCGTCTTACAGACATAAGCTATAACTTATTCCTTCCGTGCTGATACAAGGCTACCACTAACGGGATTACATCTTGCTGACATGATACATGTCGTGCTAGACTGTCTCATGATTCGACCGACGCCGTGCTAGTACTTGACGCTATCTAAAGGCAAACACGCGGATTGTCGCTCTTGCCGACACATCTACATGAGTGGTCACTAGCAATGTCAAGTTATCTTGGACTCGGCTAGGCGGGGGTATCGGACCACCCTTCCATGGGCAGCTAGCCCCGGAAGCGTCGATACTCCAATACGGTTATCCAGCATCCTTCTTTAAGCCGTCTCGCTTCCCCCAGGCCGAATGATCCCGGCGCCCCGGTGATCATTCGAGAAGACTACACCTTGTCGACAAGTTATCCAATGACCATGCAAGTCTTAACTCGATCTATCCAGTCCTTCCTTAACATGACCATGCTTTTCTTCTACCTATCGAGACTCCCAAGCCGCGGGACCGATCTCGTGTGTTTCCTTTCAAGACATAGCGAGACTCCCAAGTAGCGGGACTGATCTCGTGTACGGGACTTGTCAAGACTTTTAGCGAGACTTCCAAGTAGCGGGACCGATCTTGTGTACTTCCTTTGATTGTGGCATACTCTTTACTAATTCCACCGTAGCTCGTGCCTTAGACAGACCTGGTTCTATAGGCGACGCTATCGCTCAAGTCATATACTTTATACGACGAGCCTTGTTCTCAAGGGACTACGCGACTTGACAACCGTAGCTAGAACGGGACAGTGCTAGAAGTGGCTATGATAGCCCAACATAACTCTTGTCTAACTTATTCGGGCAGTGACTCGACAAGCAAAGGCTACGTCGAGCTTCGCATCGAGGGAACGTGCTACGCACGGGGTCGACTTGAACAACCAAGTTCTGGGGTGCCTAGACTTAAGCCAACAAGCCGTGCAAGACGACTTAACTTGCGGGACGTGCGAAAGCTATGCCAAGCCTCGCGGGACAGGACCGTGCATGCTTATTTAAGCATTCATGCGGGCGACGCCTATGACTTAGGCTGATTTGAGTGTTGGGGCAAAACGACTGGACCGTGCATGCTTTACCAAGCATTCATGCAAGCGACGCCTATGACTTAGGCTATTTTAAGTGTCGGGACAACTTAGCAATTTAAGCCAACTTCCTTCTCCTAAGCCACGGGATCGAAGGATCGAGTGTCATTTGAAAGCACGTTGAGCCGACTTCTAAGCAGACCGTGGAACCATTTTCCATGTTCTAAGACATTTCGACTGGTCGGGATTATTCCCTTAGCTATGTGGATGCGTCTCTTTTATTAACAAGCCTAACTTGTGCAAGTTAAAAACATGCGAGTTATTAAGTGAAGGCTAAGATGAGGCAAGTTCACCGAAATTACCCCACCTGTGCGAGGAGTCGCCTCGACCGAGCGAGCCTTCGAGTAGCTGTTGCAAGGCTAAGTCCGAACGTCGTCGGCGTTTCGATTCCTCCGATTGACTTTACGGGACGGGGCACTACAGGAGTGCGCCTCGACGGGCCACTATCAAGAATCAAAACAGGTCCAGGTTATCGTATAATATGACTGGGATATCAGGATGGCACTACAATACCATAAAATCAGGTAGAACCTCAAAGTGCCAGTAGACAAGGAGCTCAAGTGCAAGGTCAGGGCCAGTACCTCAAAGGGTAAACTGGAATCAGGGAACGAATATAAGTAGTATCAGAACAGGGACAATTCTATCAGTCACAGGGTGTCATCTACCCACATCGTGGCATGGATATCAAGTCTGTTACAAGATCATGACCTCTGCTATAATAACATCTCAAGCATATATGGGAGCCTAGAGCTCCAATCATCCAGTCGGTCTATCCACCAGATCAGTCTATCGAGAGTGACCTCTCTACGATGGAATCAATATTATGTCAGGAAGGTCAATAACCAAATACCAAGCTAATCACTATAAGCAATGCTAGGCCCTCTGGCTCACAAGAATCTTCCAAGTCAATGATCACAAGCCACTAGAAAATGAGCCTCTCAACTACCAAGACATAGCAATTAAACCAGGTTCCCCAACTACCGGAATACACAAAGGTACCAGGTTTTAGGCATTTGAGAAGTCAAGAAAAAATCATATAATAATACCCTCGATATTCTCCTCACTTCGCGAAACATTCGCGATTATCAAAATCCAAGAATCCACAGTCATGTCGGATCGAATTAGAACATCATCAAAAGAAATAGTAACACTATCCAAAAATCCACGTGGGTCTATCAATCAATATCTCTAGATCATACTCCCATAATACTCAATCCTCATATATACCCCAAAATCACAAATCTTGATACGTAGGACAACTATCAGTCCTAGCTGGCTAGACTAGGATAACTCCTAGAAGGAATGGTCAGGCGAGGACAAGAGTCCGGTAATAAATGTCGCCGGAAGCGACAAGGATTACATGGACCGCTCTGGAGCAAATCCACAACCCTTAAACCAAACATGGACCAGGGTTGCAGACCGTCTCCCGAGTGGAACCGCTCTCCTTATGCTATCCGACGGACAAGACAGGTCAGGAGCTAGACGACTAATCTAGTATGGAGTCTACCTAGCAGGCAATAGGATCAGGTATACTATACCAAGATGAACTTGCACGAGCCCAGTCCAGCAAACCGAAGGAATGGTTCTGCCCAATCCTTCGAACCAAATTCCCGATCGGGAATTCTGGAAAAAATCCGGCAGAGTCTCCTTTGTAATCTGGATGGGAGTACCCTACGAATTTGGGCTAAAACCACACAGCGCAACCCGCCGCAGAATCGTAGAATCGCAGGCTGAGAACACTAAGTCTCAGCTACCAGCAGCACTACGATGCATACTGGGAACAAATCGAACCCGAGACCACTAAGTCCCGGCCTCCAGCAGCACTACGATGCGTACTGGGCGCCAAGCCAACATGCATAATATAATATTATAACCGCCTCGCAGGGTGCATCACAGCACATGTTCATAATTCTAACCCAAGCGCAATCATAGCCACAAGAATAGTTTGCCAAGCCGTTACCCGAACGCGAGTCGGACACGGGGCATACAGGGACAATCCATACATGTGAGGCGTGCTCGTGTCCTCGGAGGTGTGGATGACCAATCCGAGTTGTCCAATACGGTCTATCCCGGTATCAAACCAAGCTATTCTAGGTTATCATGGCAGTTCTATTGTTAAGCTACACTAATCATGGTTATACATTTATAATTAATTAAATACAATAAAATCCAGGAGAGAGGGCAAGAGCCGTCGATGAGTAAGGGATACTTGCCTAAAGGGCTCGGCTAAGTAAGCAAGTCTTCGGCGATCAGGATCCAGGCTAGCACGTCCATCGAGGTCCTCAGAACACACAATAAACAATTATTAGCATCAACTAATAAAATAATAAGAGAAATCATGGGGATGGCAGGAGGCTATACCGTACGGGTCCCGCAAGCAGCACAGCGATCTGGCACAGAAAATAAGACACACGGATCGATACGGGCATGCAAACCGAGATATGCACGTATATCGAGATGCGCACGAGAATCGAGGGAACACGAATATCGAGGCGAACGAGAAACAGAAACGTGCACGTAAATCGAGATGTGCACGTAAATCGAGATGTGCACGTAAATCAAGACAACTTAAGGTCCAAGAAGCACGTAAATCGATACGGCACACAAATCGATGTGTGCACGCAAATCGATGCGGTACAGAGTCCAATGCGGCACACAATCGAGGCGGCACGCAAATTGATGCGGGCACACAAACCAATGGGGCACGGTACCCAAGGCAGCACAGGGCTCGAGGCGTCCCGCTGCCCGAGGCAACACGCAAATCTAGGTGCCAAAAAACCGAGGCTGCACATAATTCGAGGTACACGTGTTCCAAAAAATATGAAGAACGAAAGTGCGCTGCTCGAGGCAGTACACTGATCAAGGTAGCACGCACACCGAGGATGGCACAGAAAACGAGGGTACACATAACAAAGCTGAACGCGGATCGAGGCGACACAAAACTCAAGCAGCACGGGGCCCAAGGCGTCCCGCTGCTCGAGGCAGCGTGCCCCTAGACGCACACAGAACAAAGAAGAGGAGAGAGAAGTGTTCGGGTCGTCACCCGGCAGGCTCGAGCCAGGTCGGGATGGAGGATCTTGGCCAAGCGAGTCGAGCTCCTAGCCACGGAGGAAGGATGGCAGCAGTAGGCGGTGGCCGGAGAAAAATAATGGGAGAAACAGTGGCGAGGGGTGGCACTCGTCGATGGAGAAAGACGGCGACGCCGGCGGTCGGCCGAGGAAGCTCGCGACGGCGCTGGGAAAGAAGAGAAGGGAAGGCAGGGGAGATGGCGACCGACGGAGATGGGGGCGGCCATGGAGGCGGTGGCTGCGGTGGTGGCCACAGAAGTGATGTTGGTGGTGGTCGTGCAAGTAGTGGCTGCGGCTTTGGAGGCCAGAGATGGAGACGGTGGTGGCGAGGGAGGCGACGGCGACGATGGGGGTGGTCGCCATAGCGGTGGTGGCTGAAGTGGTGGCGGCGGCTGAAGTTGGGGATGGAGAGGGAGAACTCAGAAAAGAGTGAGGAGGGGGCTGGCAAGGAAGAGAAGAGAGGAGAGAGAAAAGAGAGTGAGTTGAAAGGGAGAGAGAGTTAAAGAGTGGGGGAGGAGCTGGTCGTCCAGCAAGAGAGAGAGTGAAAAGTGAGGGGGGACGCCTGAGTGAGATGAGGGGTGAGTGAGAGTTAGGTTAGGGTTTGGGTAGGTAAGGGGAGGGTTAGGTTAGATTATTTAAATAAATAAATAATAATGATGATGATAGTAACAATAGCAATAATAATAATAGCAAAATGGAAATAGGAATAATCCTGACCAGGAAGTTAACAATGCTAACTCCATAATTAATAAAATTTTAAACAATACAAAATTCTAAATAACCAAAAATATTAAATACAGTTGGATGCCTATTTTGAAAATAGGGATCTGACATCCTACCCACCTTACAAAAATTTCGTCCTCGAATTTTCAAAATTATCAAAATAGGGTTTTCAAAACTAGTACATACATATATGCCATGAAAACTCTACCCACCTTTCAGGAATCAAGTAATACAACAAGAAATGAACAAAATCTCAATATGAAAACATCAAAGAGAACAGTGTATGGCTACGTAAATCAACTCGTAAGGTAAATCCAAACAATGAAGTAATCTCGAAAAGCAAAATCTCACATGCACAAAATAACCCCATAAATCAAAACAAGTACAGAATATCGAAAACTATGTCAGAAAACCTGAATTCCCCACTGCATAAAAATCCGCATAAAATCATAAAATACAGGATATCTGTCTTGAACCGACGACCGTAGTTTCTTAATATCCGAAAATGTATGTCACGGTCATTCCCTGCCACGCCATCCAGAATGGCTGCAAAAGATTCACCATGACACTATAATCGAGCGGCTGCAACTTTCGTTACCACGCCGTCAAGGTATACTAGGGTCACCCAGTACTCTTGACAAATACCAAAAATGAATCAAATCCATAACCCAAATGTCCAACCTACTGAAATCACAAAACATCTAACAATATAACAAGGCGGTTCTAGAAAAATAATCAAAATCCAAAAATCCACGTGAATCATAATATACATCAAAAAAATAACTCCAATAGTAAGACAAAAATAGTTTCCTAGAAAAACACGTCAAAACCAAAATCCATGTCAAAACATAATATATAGAAAGTACATCTATAATCAAAATAATATCTTAAACAAATAATCATGAGTGTGGAACTGTCCAGAATCAAAGGAGCTGAATTGATACAAGAATATCCATTGGACACTCAACAAATGCTAAAATATCCAATCTCTGAGTCCTGATAAAATCTTTATTCCACAGCAGTCAAGCCAACGCTCGAAGAGGGTGATAATGATACTAAGTCAATATGAAGTCAACACACAGAAGGGATAACAGAAAAATCAACCAAGACGATACATCGGTAGAGAGTACATAACCCAAGATAATTAATCAAGTAACCTAATGAGGGAGATAAGATAACATCTCATCGAATAAAACGATCAACATGACCAACTATAGGATCATATTTATCAAACAAGGATCAGAGGTAGATAACACGAATAAGACATGGCCAAGCAAGATAGGTCCAAGTAGAGATTAGACAAATTCATAAGATCAAGAGAGCGAAGGACAAGTGTAACAAGTAGGAATACCAAGAAATAGTGGACTGAGATCAATAATCATGTGATACCCAACAAAATCTCAAAATGAGACCTGCATGGGCCACCACTAAAACCGTGTCATGCCCCAGTACCGAAATACGGGAACGGACGTCGGCCAGCAACACCCTATAAGGTATGAATACGCTATACGACGATGACGGCGGTCAAGTCTTGCTGGGTATCTTAGCATGCAATAAATTTATGGCCTAAATCTGATCTCATATCCACATGCAAGTCACAATGAAACAACATCAAGAGAGATAATCATATAGAAAGCAGGAAATACTCATATAAAAATCAGGAATCTACAGTACATGATAATAATGTAGACTAGTATACCTCCCCACAGTCCCTAGCATGGTCTGGAACTGAAGCACATCCTCCAAGCCGAGTCTGGAAGATCCACAGGGTCGATCACAGGTAATCTGGGAACAATCCAGGGTTGGTCAGGCCAACCGTAGCAAGTACCGGAAAGGAAGGCTCAAGGACGGGCGAAGAAAGCCAGCAGGATAAAATATAGAACAGAACATATATGAACAGTAAATAAGGGTAGGGGTCGTGCGGTACCAACACACGATAACAATCCACAACTAATGTAGCTAAATAACCAACAATCATCATAATCTCCCTAACATCCAATAATACATGCATCGCCAGCTGGACATCAACATCAGCCAGCTTTGCAAGCAACAAGCCAAACAACTTAGAAGAATAAGCGGCCACTCAATGCCTACGGCTTGCTATCATTAACTAACTAGGGTTATCACAGACCTAATTACTAGCAAGATACAATTGGGGTATTCATACGGCCACAAGCCCTGCAGACTATCCAGGTTATCCAGGACGAATATATATAGTGGGTACATCGCCCGGGAGACAAATGTACCCTAATAGCTAGTTGGAGGGGTGTCCCATATGATAGTGGGCTGAAAATGTGCCCTACTCGACGGCAGCCTACAAGTCCACATGAGCGTCCAGATAACGGGATTGCCTGCAGCCGGAATACCTCTATCTATATGAGCTACTTGATCAATCTAGTTGTTAGCCTAGTCAGATTCATTATGGATTCCTGACCGTGGTAACCAGGATTCCATGTCCTAGACATGATACAAGACGAGACATGTAGTTTGTACAAGCACAATCAGAAAAGTCAACCATGGTGTCAAGACAAGGTTATACCTAGCAAGTCAGGACGGGCTGTCGTAACAGCAATCTAGAGTAAACATGTCATGTCGAGAGTACTAGTAAGGAGTGCGCCTCAACGGGCCACTATCAAGAATCAAGATATACATGTCAGGTTTACCCATCATGTCCAGAGTGCTAGTCAGGAGTGCGCCTCGACGGGCTACTATCAAGAATCAAAACAGGTCCAGGTTATCGTATAATATGACTGGGATATCATGATGGCACTACAATACCATAAAAATAGGTAGAACCTCAAAGTGCCAGTAGACAAGGAGCTCAAGTGCAATGTCAGGGCCAGTACCTCAAAGGGTAAACTGGAATCAGGGAACGAATATAAGTAGTATCAGAACAGGGACAAGTCTATCAGTCTAAGGGGGTCATCTACCCACATCGTGGCATGGATATCAAGTCTGTTACAAGATCATGACCTCCGCTATAATAATATCTCAAGCATATATGGGAGCCTAGAACTCCAATCATACAGTCGGTCTATCCACCAGATCAATCTATCGAGAGTCACCCCTCTACGATGGAATCAATATCATGTCAGGAAGGTCAATAACCAAAAACCAAGCTAATCACTATAAGCAATGCTAGGCCCTCTGGCTCACAAAAATCCTCCAAGTCAATGATCACAAGCCACTAGAAAACGAGCCCCTCAACTACCAAGACATAGCAATCAAACCAGGTTCTCCAACTACCGGAATACACAAAGGTACCAGGTTTTGGACGTTTGGGAAGTCGAAAAAAATCATATAATAATACCCTCGATATTCTCCTCGCTCTGCGAAACATTCGCGATTATCAAAATCCAATAATCCACAGTCATGTCGGATCGAATTAGAACATCATCAAAAGAAATAGTAACACTATCTAAAAATTCACGTGGGTCTATCAATCAATATCTCGATAACATACTCCCATAATACTCAATCCTCATATATACCTCAAAATCATAAATCTCGATACATAGGAAAACTATCAGTCCTAGCTGGCTAGTCTAGGATAACTCCTAGAAGGAATGGTCAGGCGAGGACAAGAGTCCGGTAATAAATGTCGCCAGAAGCGGCAAGGATTACATGGACAGCTCTGGAGCAAATCTACAACCCTTCAACCAAACAAGGACCAGGGTTGCAGACCGTCTCCCGAGGAGAACCGCTCTCCTTACGCTATCAGACGGACAAGGCAAGTCAGGATCTAGGCGACTAATCTAGTATGGAGTCTACCTAGCAAGCAATGGGATCAGGTATACTATACTAAGATGAACATGCACGAGCCCAGTCCAGCAAACCAAAGGAATGGTTCTGTCCAATCCTTCGAACCAAATTTTCGATCGGGAATTCTGGAAAAATTCGGTAGAGTCTCCTTTATAATCTGGACAGGAGCACCCTACGAATTGGGTCTAAAACCACTCGGCGCAACCCACCACAGAATCGTAGGCTGAGAACACTAAGTCTCAACTACCAGCAGTACTACGATGCGTACTGGAAATAAATCGAACCCGAGACCACTAAGTCCCGACCTCCAGCAGCACTACGATGTATACTGGACGCCAAGCCAACATGCATAATATAATAAAATAATCGCCTCGTAGGACGCATCACAGCACATGTTCAAAATTTTAACCAAAGCGTAATCATAGCCAGAAGAATAGTTCGCCAAGCCGTTACCCGACCGCGAGTTGGACACGGGGCATACAGGGACAATCCATACATGTGAGTCGTGCTCGTGTCCTCGGAGGTGTGGATGACCCATCCGAGTTGTCCGATACGGTCTATCCCGGTATCGAACCAAGCTATTCTAGGTTATCATGGCAGTTCTACTGCTAAGCTACACTAATCATGGTTATACATTTACAACTAATTAAATACAATAAAATCCAGGAAAGAGGGCAAGAGCCGTCGATGAGCAAGGGATACTTGCCTAGAGGGCTCGACTAGGTAAGCAAGTCTTCGGCGATCAGGATCCAGGCTAGCATGTCCACTGAGGTCCTCAGAATACACAATGAACAATCATTAGCATCAACTAATAAAATAATAGGAGAAATCACGGGGATGGCAGGAGGCTATACCGTGCGGGTCCCGCAAGCAGCACATGGATCTGGCACAAAACTCGAGACACGGATCGATACGAGCATGCAAACCGAGACATACACGTATATCGAGACGCGCACAAGAATCAAGGGAACATGAATATCGAGGCGAACGAGAAACATAATTGTGCACATAATTCGAGACGTGCACATAAATCGAGACAACCCAAGGTCCAAGGAGCACATAAATCGATGCGGCACACAAATCGATGTGTGCACGCAAATCGATGTGGTACAGAGTCCAATGTGGCACACAACCGAGGCGGCATACAAATCGATACGGGCACGCAAACCAATATGGTACAAAAATTGAGTAGCACAAAAGTCGAGACACAAGAAACGAGGCAACACGCAAACCAATAGGGCACGGTGCCCGAGGCAGCGCGGGGCTCGAGGCGTCCCGCTGCCCGAGGCAACATACGAATCTAGGTACACAAAAACTGAGGCTGCACATAATTTACGGTACACGTGTTTCGAGAAACACGAAGAACAAGAGTGCGCTGCTCGAGACAGCACACTACATGAGGCAGCGTACTGATCAAGGTAGCACGTACACCGAGGATGGCACAGAACACGAAGGCACACATAACAAGGCTGAACGCGGATCGAGGCGACACAAAACTCGAGCAGTGCGGGGCCCAAGGCATCCCGCTGCTCGAGGCAGCGTGTCCCTAGACGCACACAGAATAAGAAAGAGGAGAGAGGAGTGTTCGGGTCATCGTCGGCAGGCTCGAGCTAGGTCGGGATGGAGGATCTCGGCCAGGTGAGTCGAGCTCCTAGCCGCGGAGGAAGGATAGCAACAGTAGGCGGTGGCCGGAGAAGAATAAGAGGAGAAACGGTGGCGAGGGGGGCACTCGTACGTCGATGGAGAAAGGAGGCGACGCCGGTGGTCGGCCGAGGAAGCTCGCGGCGGTGCTGGGGAAGAGGAGAAGGGAAGGCAGGGGAGATGGCGACCGATGGAGATAGGAGCGACAATGGAGGCGGTGGCTGCGGTGGTGGCCGTAGAAGTGATGTTGGTGGTGGTCGTGCAAGTGGTGGCTGCGACGGTGGAGGCCAGAGATGGAGGTGGTGGTAGCGAAGGAGGCAACGGCGACGATGGGGGTGGTCGCCATGGCAGTGGTGGTTGAAGTGGTGGCGGTGACTGAAGTTGGTGATGGAGAGGGAGAACTCGAGGAAGAGTGGGGAGGGGGCTGGCAAGGGAGAGAAGAGAGAAGAGAGAAAAAAGAGAGTGAGTTGAGAGGGAGAGAGAGTTAAAGAGTGGGGGAGGAGCTGGTCGTCCAGCAAGAGAGAGAGAGAGAGAGAGTGAAAAGTGAGGGGGGCGGCTGAGTGAGCTGAGGGGTGAGTGAGAGTTAGGTTAGGGTTTGGGTAGGTAAGGGGAGGGGTAGGTTAGATTATTTAGATAAATAAATAATAATGATGATGATAGTAACAATAGCAATAATAATAATAATAGCAAAATGGAAATAGGAATAATCCTGACCAGGAAGTTAACAATGCTAACTCCATAATTAATAAAATTTTAAACAATAAGAAATTTTAAAATAACCAAAAATATTAAATACAGTCGGATGCCTATTTTCAAAATAGGGATCTGACATTGGTGTCGGGTTGACGAGGAGTATATGGAGAAGAAGACGAAGAAGAAGATAGAGGAGAAGAAAACACCGTGTGGCTAGGGTTTTTTTAATATTGCTTTGGCAGAGCTCATATGGATTATATATATAGGAGAGAGTGAAGCAATTGTTTGCGGTTTATATGGTGGGCCGGGTCGTTAAGGAAAATGGGGAAGGAGATAATTTCTATAGGTCTTGGGATTCATCTTAAAAGGTTAGGAAAAGAGGATTTGATATGACGAACTTAGGATTTTAGAAATGGTGAAATAAAACGCTATTTGGAGTAGGCTTAGGAGAAATGGTCCATGAAATTTAGACACTACACATAAAAACTTGAAGGCTCTATCCACGATTTCATACATGGCCTTAATACCCCCAATAATATATATATATATATATATATATATATATATATATATATATATATATATATATATATATATATATATATATATATATATATATTCTTTAGCCTATCAACATAATAATAATAATAATAATAATAATAATAATAATAATAATAATAATAATAATAATAATAATAATAATAATAATACACAACTGAACTATTCGAGGTACTAAAAATTAAATAAAATAAAATTTAAAATTAGGGGGGTTTACACAAATCCTATAAACAAACAACCAAGAGTCACAAAACAAAATATATTCATAAATTAGACAATTTTTCATATTTAGTAAGTTAGATCGATCTTGGTTACTAATTATCTAGGTCAACTAAACCATTTATTGGTCATAACACCTAGATCTAGGTTAACCTAATCTATATAATCCATATTTATTTATTTATATTCTAATTTATCAATTTTATAATTAATTTATTAAGTTTGTATCTCGTAATTCGAATAACTAAAACTGCGTCACATAAATCGAGATAAGATGGTCAACCATAAGATTAACGATCTTATCTTGGTAATCTGTATGGTCACTTTGTCAATTTGATCAATACAAGATCACTGGAATCAACTGATTAAATTTTGTCCTATGAAAGTTGAAATACGAATATGACATTAATTTGTTACATGAACAAATGTGGAGTGGTTTGATCTAACAAATGATATCTAGATGCTATAAAACTTGGTATCCTAGAGAAAAAAAGTCACTACGTTCGCAATAGAACTGATGGATTAAACATCCTATAGTTGGATCTTCCAGAAAGTGCATAACATCATATCTTAACAGCGGGTAAATTCTGGAGTTACACACAATATACGTTCATAATCTGGACAATCCAACAACAAGTATATAAAATAAGACATAGGAGTTGAGATACCATAAAATAGATAGAGAAACGAAGGTCACAATGGGAAGTTACGATCTCGAGAAGCTGGACGAAGATAGGTCGACAATTTTGGTGCGAACTCATTGAGGACATCCCAACAAGGAAAATGGAATTTGAACAGATGTCGCCGAATCTTGAAATAAACATCACAAACGTATCCGAAATAGGTGACACACGTAGAAAAATATACCCATGAGTCTAATTTGTATACATGGCAGAAATAAGCAGTTTTGGGTCACGTGGGGGTTCGTGTGCGGGTCCTGCCACATGCACCAAAATTAGGTCAAATTCAGGCCAATTTTGGCCGATCCAAAATGGATCAAATTTTATGTCAAATAAGGCCCATAATGATATGATCCTAGTAGAGCTTCTAGATTAGATTTCGGTGAACCGAACAGAAAAAATTTCGTCGTACCCAATTGTGGGGCTCGCGATACAACGATCCGGTTGACTGTCTAAGAATTGGACGAAACATGGATCAGATAATAAGTCAGACGTTGCGCATAAAATTTTGCAAGTCTCATCTCAACTGGACGAACGATTTGGAAATGTTCAACGTCTTTCAAAAGTAATGATATGATGTAATTTGACGAATACAGGCTAAATTCGTCGTGTACAGTCGGCAAATTTCTGTCAATTTTCGTACGTCGACGAAGTCATTATGCACATTTTGGTATAATTGGTTTGATCTGGGATGCTCGGATCAATGAACGATACCCAATCCAAGATTTTTAATTAAAAATATAATATGTTCAACTAGTCCTCTTTGAGCTCCACAACGGACAGCCAAACGATTACAAAAAAAAAAAAAAAAAATTATGGTGGTGGAGAGAATTTACCGGATTTGAGGATTAGTGTCCCTTTCGCGGTGCAGATATATACATTGTTAAGGTAGGCTATTTAATCAGCCTAGTTGCTTCCATTATTTCTTTGTTTCTTATATTGGTTCACTTTGTGAGCTTTGGACTGGTTAGAGGTTTCACCGTGGCTATGACAGTCGTGCAAGGTGCATCTCGCTGAGGTGATAGCGATGGAAGAGATATGAAGAGGTGCTCTAGCTCCCTCGGTGGAAGCGCACTCCAGGGTCCATTTTTCGATAAAAAAAAAAATAGCTTGCTCGCTCTCAAGTTATGACGAGTGATGGGGACCTCAATAAAGGCGGTAACAGGGCTTACTGCAATGGAGAAGATGATAGGGAGAGTGGTTTACCCATCGACAATGACGTAGGGTAGGGCCTAGGTATCATTGCTGCTGTGGCTCTTTATTGCTGCTGCCGCTAGCATCAGCTCTGTCGGTGCTACTGTTGGAGTTTTGGTCTTTCCTTTAGAAAGTTTAGTCCCACATCGGATAGGCTAAAGCGTTTATATCTCTATATATTAGCTTTGTTATTATTTGGGATGCACATGTGATGTAGAGGTGCACATGAATTTGTCATGTGGGATTATTTTTCTAATGGAAAAAAGACTAAAATTAACAATTAAAACATTCATACTTTTTGGCTCTTGGAAAATTTATTTCCATAGGAGCTAAGCCCCAAAGGGGCTTACGGACTCGGACTTGGACTCGGGCTCGGGCTCGGGCTCGGGGGCTCATGAGACGTTTTGATGGCGCACTTTGCACTTAGCACGTCAGCATCGTCGCTAGGCCTCCTCCTTCTCTCTCACAAGTTAGTACTAATACACAAGTAGTAGACAGAAAGTTTACAAGTACTTAGAGGCTGTGAGAGAGAAGAGAGGTATTGTACCAGCGTTGCGTTTTGCACAGGAGTTCGAGTTCATCCGAGGAGTCAGAAGAGCAGAGTGTTCCAAGTTCTCCGACGAACTTGCTGGTTCCTGGAAGCTATTCGTGTGGGGCGAATAAAGCTTTGAGCAACGGTGATCATTCACCCCAGCAGGAGTTTTTCCACCTTTCGTCTGTCACCTTCTTTGTTGGTTTTATCAGGATTCTATTAGCGCACCTTCGGTGAAGTGTTTGCGTTGATATTATCAGAATTCTGTTTGTGCACCTTCTGTGAAGGGTAGCACTTGTGGAATTTCTCTTACGTACCTTCTGTGAAGTGTTACGTTCTGTGCACCTTCTGTGAAGGATAGCACTTGTGGGATTTTTCTTACGTACCTTCTGTGAAGTGTTACGTTCTGTGCACCTTCTGTGAAGTGTAGCACTAGTTGAAATTTCTCTTACGTACCTTCTGTGAAGTGTTACGTAATAACGATTGTTTGTACAATTGTTACGATTTTTCAGTTTTCCATCGGAAAAAAAAAATTTGTGCCCCGGCAATAACAATCTCAAAGCTTTATTGCTTCGATGGAAAACGTTAATGTTTCTCTCTTCAATTCTGACTTTTGTAAGTTAGAAAAGTTTGATGAAAAACATTACCAAGTCTGGAAGAGGAAGGTATATCTAACCTATCAACTCAAAGACGTAGATCACGTGCTTTTGGAGGAAGAACCTACTGTTCCAGATGTTGGGTCTGCTGCCGTGATTACCGCGGCTACTAAACTGCAAGCAAAATGGAGAAGAAAAAATAGTATTTGCAGGCTGCTTATCCTGAATGCTATGGAAGATTTCCTTGCAGAATCATATTCTAAAAAGAATATTGCTAGAGACATATGTGAGTCTCTAGAAAAACTCTACGAAGAAGACAAGAACCGCAGTAAAATCTTTGTGGTTGAAAAATATCCCAAGTGGTTCTTTGAGGACGAAAAGTCTATGCTGCCGCAGGTGAAGGAGTTCCTAAAACTGCGATAGAAGTTGGAAGACGAGGCAATGCCCCTCCCCGACAAGTTTGTTGTTGGAGGGATTGTCTCAAAGCTCCCCGCTGGGTGGAGCAAGTTCTATGCAAACATGCATAGGAAGAAGCTGGAGATCACCCTTGAAGATCTCCTGCAGGAAATCTATGTTGAGGACCAGATACGGGCTCAACTGAAGGTGGATGCACTGTCCAAGCAATTGGCTAACGCCAATATGGTTCATACCAAGGAACCAAGGGGAAAGCAGGCGGCTTCCCACAGTAAGAAGAAGGACCCTGACAATCTAAAAGTCAAGGGAACTTCTATCAAGAAAAAGAAGCCAAAGTCTCAAATGCCTTGCTTCAAGTGTGGCAAGAAGGACCACTTTAAGAATGAGTGCAATGCAAAAACTAAGCAATCAGAGAAAGGAGAACCTAGTAAGGTATCTATGATCACTGATGTTGTTTCTATGATTGCGCAGGTTGATGCGGTAGGAACTGATGCTGACTGATGGGTAGACACTAGAGCCACCTGCCATATTTGCTCCACTAAGGAGTGGTTCACCACCTATACCCCTACTTCTGATGTGATTATGGTGGCGAACCATGCACAAGCTAAAGTGCTCGGGATCGGGACGGTGGTGTTGAAGCTAACTTCGGGAAAGTCTCTGACGATTCAAGGCGTGAAGCACGTACCTGCTATCGCTAAGAACCTGATCTCAGGAGGCCTACTCTGTAATGCAGGCCTCAGGATGGACATCAATGTTGGCCAGATGGTGATGTCTATCAAGGGAACATATTTCGGAAAAACTTTTTATACCGAAGGAATGTTCAAGATTCAGCTTGTAAATCAGTTCAATGTTGTTAATACAATCACTCATTCTGCTTATACTTATGAGTTGTGGCATAATAGGCTAGGACATGTTCATTCTAAACGAATTAACATAATGTCTAGTCTAGGGCTTATCTCTAAGTGTGGGGGTAAGGTAGAGAAATGTGAAGTTTGTGCTCAAACTAAGATTACAAGGAAACCCTTTTCTCGGGTTAATCGAAGTACATATCTTCTGGAGTTAGTACACTCAGATATCTGTGACTTCAAACAGTTCTCTACAAAGGTCGGGATGAAGTATTTTATAACCTTCATCGATGACTTCTCCAAGCATGCGTTCGTCTATTTGCTAAAGGCTAAAGACGAAGTATTTGAGAAGTTCATGGAGTTCAAAGCCGAAGCTGAGCGGCAGACTGGACAACAACTCAAAAGAATAAGAAGTGATCGAGGTGGAGAATACAGGTCTCATGAATTCGCATCGTTCTGCAAAGAACATGGAATTGTCAATGAGACTACGGCTCCGTACTCTCCTCAATCAAACGGAGTAGCAGAGAGGAAGAACAGAACGTTAACAGAAATGATTAACTCAATGTTGTTGACTGCTGGCCTTCCTAAGTGCTACTGGGGTGAAGCTGCATTGACGGCCACTTTTATTCTAAATAGAGTGCCTCATGCAACTTCAGATGTTACTCCTCATGAACTCTGGTTCAAGGTCAGACCTAACTTGAATGTCATTCGAGTGTGGGGGTGTCTGGCATATGTCAAGCTTCCAGATCTGAAGATTCAGAAGCTTGGGACAAGGACTACAAAGACAATCTTCTTGGGGTATGCCGAGAAGAGTGATGCTCGAAGATTTTTTGATATTGAGTCAAATCATATCATTGAATCTCGTAACGCAGTATATTTTGAAGACAAACTTGCTAGGCACAAGAATATTGTTCTTACGGATGTACCGGAGAACAATGAGGGTGCACAACAAACTGAAGTCTCCAATGAAGATGTAGTCCAAGAAAATATTGTTAAAACAACGATTGAACCAGAACAAGCTGAGCCGTCAGCTAAGCGTGTGAGGAGGCCGAAGGACTTCGGAAGTTACTTTGTCACCTATCATGTGGAAGCAGATCCGCTTACCTATGATGAGGCGATGAAGACCAGGGACGCGGTTTTCTGGAAGGAGGCGATTGACAATGAAATTGATTCCATCACCTCAAATAACACTTGGGTGTTGGTTGATCTTCCTGAAGGAGCAAAACCCATCGGATGCAAATGTATCTTCAAGAAGAAAATGAAAGCAGACTTAACTATTGACAAGTTCAAGGCTAGGTTGGTAGCCAAGGGGTTTTCTCAGAAGCAGGGGATTGACTATTTTGACACGTATGCTCTAGTAGCCCGGATGACCACCATCAGAATATTGATTGCTCTCGCAGCAATACATAAGATGGTGATACATCAGATGGATGTGAATACGGCTATCCTAAATGGTGAGCTGACCGAAGATCACATGCAACAGCCAGATAGATTTGTCATCAGGGGTCTTGAAGACAAAGTCTGCAAGTTGGTGAAATCCTTATACGGTCTTAAACAGGCTTCCAAGATGTGGCATGAGAAATTTGACAAAGTTATAAGGTCAAATGGCTACATGGTCAGCGATACGGACAAGTGTGTTTACACGAAGTTCGCTGATGGAAGAGGTGTGGTCGTTTGTTTGTACGTGGGCGACATGCTTATCCTAGGTACGGATATTAGCTGTGTCACGGAGACAAAGAAATTTATCTCAAGCAAGTTCAGTATGAAGGACTTGGGGGAAGCTGATGTGATCTTAGGGATCAAGATCATCCGGACAGACACTGGACTAGCGCTGTCACAGTCTCATTATGTTAAGAAAATGATCACTCGTTATGGGTATCGGGATCTTCCAGGGATCGATACGCCGTACAGGTGTGATCTGAAGCTGAAGCCTAATTCAGGGGAAAGCGTCAGGCAGCTGGAGTATGCAAGCGTAATCGGAAGTTTGATGTATGCTACTAATGCCACAAGGCCTGACATAGCTTTTGACGTGGGAATGCTGAGTCGTTTCACAAGCAATCCTGGCGTTGAACACTGGAAGGCTGTGAAACGGGTTATGAGATATCTCAAGAAGACTCAGACATATGCACTGTACTACAGCGGAGATCCGCAGGTAGTGGAAGGCTTCAGTGATGCCAGCTGGTGCTCAGATTTGGAGAGCGAGAGGTCCACAGGTGGATATATTTTCACAATGGGTGGAGCTGCTATATCGTGGAAATCGAAGAAGCAGACTATGCTCTCGCGGTCATCCATCGAATCTGAGTTCTTTGCACTTGATACCGCAGCCGAGGAAGCAGAATGGCTTCGGGAGCTCATGTATGATCTTCCAATGGTTGGGACGCAAATACCGACGATACCGATATACTGCGACAACCAGGCGACTGCGGCGGCGGCATCAAATGACCCTTTCAACGGAAAGAAAAGGACTGTGCGGTTAAAGCACAGGGCAGTACACGATCTTATTAAGAGAGGTGTAATTGCAGTTATTGATGTTCGGAGTCAGGAGAACCTGGCGGATCCGTTCACCAAGGGCCTCAAGCGCCAGCTGGTCGATGATACAGCTTGTAAAATGGGCTTGAAGGCATTCTGATATTGTATTATTGTATTCCTACCATAAAGTTTTATGCTATTAGTTCAAAGATTTATCTACTAGGCATCTAGCTTTTGGTTCAAGGGAGGACCACTAATCGGAAGAATATCAAGAATGGTGGATACATGCTCTATTGGGCATGGAGAGGTTACGGACCCATAAACACTGTTGTCTACTGTTGTTTTCTGCGGAAAACGGTTCCTGTGGGAAGGTTGGCTTAATTGCCTTAATGAGTTCTCAGGCAGAATGAATGCCTGGTGTGCTTTACAGGAAGCACGGTAGAGCAGCACTACAAGGAGTGAAACTCCATGCTACAGTGGGGTGACTCCATAATGAGGTTCCTATATGTGGGGTGCTGCCCATAAATAGGATAAAGCCTCGGCTTTGTAGGGCAAGTCACAGCGGCGTAGCACCGCAAATAGGTAGTTAGCCTAATGTTGTATGTTAAAAATAAAGAGGGATGTAGTAAGCACTACAAAGAGGAAGAGTTCCTCATGTTACAGTGGCACGACACCACGATGTGGTACCCGGTTAGGGATAAAGCCTCGGCCTTGCAAGCCATGTCGTTGCGATGTAACACCGCAAGGGAGCCTAAGGCTTCATGCTGGGTAGTTTGGCACTACAAAGAGGCGGTTGCCTCATGCTACTGTAGTATGACACTACGATGAGGTTCCCGGTACGAGGTAAGGCCTCGGCTTTAAGCCATGTCATAGCGGTGTAGCACCGCAAGGAAAGCGCAAAGCACTTCATGCCATGTCTCTTTATAATGAACTCACCTATAGTGTATGGACAAAGAGATATCAGGCCGTCTCTTGAGGGTAAACTTGTAGACGCCCAAAATTATACACTGAAACCAGGCTTGCATAGGGCCTTTAATGTGTAGCCAGAAGCACATGTAACTACATTATGTGAGTGGAAAGAATTTCAGCTATGATGCAGAATTCAAGGCTTAGTCCATTCTTGTATTATAGTCTGATTTTTGACCCATGCGGGAAGATTCAAGTGGTCAGCGATATCTCTCCTAATGCATGATGGAGAGTTACTATAGGGAACACTTATACCCATATATAGAGATATGTAGGGGATTGTTGGAGTTTTGGCCTTTCCTTTAGAAAGTTTAGTCCCACATCGGATAGGCCAAAGAGTTTGTATCTCTATATATTGGCTTTGCTATTATTTGGGATGCACATGTGGTGTGGAGGTGCACATGGGTTTGCCATGTGGGGTTATTTTTCTAATGGAAAAAGGCTAAAATTAACAATTAAAGCATTCATGCTTTTTGCTCTTGGGAAATTTATTTCCATAGGAGCTAAGCCCCAAAGGGGCTTAGCGACTCGGACTCGGACTCGGGCTCGGGCTCGGGTTCGGACTCGGACTCAGACTCGGGCTCGGGCTAAAGGGCTCATGAGTCGTAATGTGGCATTTTGTTGGTGCACTTTGCACTTAGCACGTCTGTAACTCCCTAAACCAATATTTGGAGATTTTTGAGATTTTTTCTAAATTTTCTATTCAAGAATATAATATCGTTTCTAGATACAAATTTAGTTTTAACAAAAGTATTTTTCTTGAATACTATTTCTAAAGTTTTTAATTTGATTTATTTCTTTTAGAAAGCATTATATTTTATAATGTTCTACAGATTATTAATAATAATTTTACACATTATTAATAGTTAAATAATGGGTGGAAAGGATTGTTTTAATTAATTAAATTGTTTTGGAATTCTATTTATGTGTTTTTTTGAAAATCTATGGAGGTAATATGTAATTTCGAAATTCCTTTTAAAAAAAAAATGTTTTTGAAATCGTTTTGAAATGTGTTTGAATATTCGTATTTGAAAATCTGTGTGAATAACTTAGTTTTATTGTCCAATCGAAATCTGTCATTATTTTGAATTTAAATCTGTTTTGGAACCGAAATTTATTTTGAATTTAAAAACCTATTTTGAAAACTGTTGGAGGGAACATTGCAATCCTGTTCCTATTGATGGTGAAAAACCTGTTATTATTATTTTGAATTTTGAAAATCAGTTACAACTATTTTCCTATGCCCTCAGATCTGTCTCTAATTACAGCACTGCCATTATTGAAAACCCCCAGATCTATATTTTATTACCATCCTGCCACTCCCATCTCGACACACACACACACTTAATATTATTTTATTATAAATTGACACAGAGTCCAATGCACAATCATGACAAATTCCTGACAGCACAGTACTCTCTCACATCACTCTCTCTCTCTACATTTTCTTCTCTCTCTTCTGTCACTGCTGTGGCCGAAGACCATCGCCAATCGCATCGAGCTTCGCCGGGAATCTTGCCGGAGTGCCGCCGAGCAAGGAGCGCCACCGCCTCTTTTCTCGGAGACCGCGCCACCGCCATCAGCTGAGCCGCCTCGGCTGCAGCGCCCAGGCGTCGAGCTCCGCGTCGACTCTAGAGCTCCGCGCTGCCCTTCGAGAACAGCGCCCTCTTCGAAGTCCGAGCCAGCCGTCTTGAGGACTGCACCGCCGCCGTCGCTTGACATCAGGCCACCGTCGCCGGAGCTCCTCCACTCCGCCGAATCCGAGGGTCATCATCCGAGCGACGAAGCCACGCCGCTGTTCCTTCAGATCTAGCCCAGATCTGATGTTTTCGAGCTCCGCCGAGCTGCCTGACCACCCCCGCGTCGACCGTTCTGGAGGAAGTCACCACCATCGCAGCGCCACTGAGGATCGACATCCCCGACGATCACCGTGAGTCTCGCCTTGATCTACTCAAACCCACCTTCTTGTTAGTTCTTCTTGTTCCTAGATCTAAGGTTAGGGTTGGTGATGGCTAGAGTTAGAAGGCATGGGGTTCTGGTTTGTGCGGCCATAGAGGGAGATTGAAGGAATAGGAAATAGAGAGAGGGACTTGGAACCTATGTTTACAGTGGGAAGAAGAAACTTGAGGAGTGGAGATTGTTTGTTCGGGATCAGGAAGAATAGGAATCTAGGGTTTCTCGTGAGCTGGGAAGAAGAAGTTGGGAGCTTAGGTTCGGTTGAAGAGCTTGAGGAAGAAGAGGCAGTTGAGATGGTAGTGAAGAATGGGGGTCTCGTTCGGAGTGGGAATTAATGAGGTTGGAAGAAGTGAAGTGTGGGTGAGTAGTAATGAAGTGAGAGGAGAAATCATTTGGTTGGTATTGCTGCTCTTGGCAGTATGGCAGAGGAATTGGAGAGAGAGTCATATCTCTATTGATCTATTCCTTTCCTTTAGTTCTTGTCAGTAGGTGACCCTTAGGAGTCTGTGAAGCCATGTGACTCTACAAAATTTGAACAACCAATTCAAATTTTGTACAATGGTCCACAGCTTGGGGGCGGAGTAGTGTGCGTTCATTTTTTGTAAGGTTAGAAGTGGGCCGTGGGAGCTTGTATTGTGTGGGTCTTCATGGGAATGGAAGCTTGTTAGCAGAACTCTTAACCAATGAACACCCTTTTAATTATTAAATACATATTTAGTAAGGAATCTCTGATATATGTAGCTTAACTTTTGTATGTTATTATATATTACTTTACTCTAATAGTTGAGCCTGACACTGATTTGGATTGTACTTTGGCTAATATTATTAAATAATATCAATTATGATCATTCATATTATTAATATTCTAACATTAGTTATACTCAAAATAATAATACATTTATATAGTTTGTAGACTTTCTGCTAATAATTATAATTTATGTAGTATTATCTTTAAACAAATTATTAGTGGCAATTGTTCTAAATCTCATAATCTGTATTTTACTAAGCATATTATATTAAATAAATATTTTATAAAAAAAAAAGGAAATTTTAACCTTAATTGATATTTAAGGTTATTCGATCCTTCTTAGTAAATTGTAGTAAACCAAAAAAAAAATGGTTTTAAGTATTTTAAACTAAATATTATTTTCAAATAATATTTCCAAATATTGTATTATTTAGACTAATACTATTACTTTAAAAATATTTGAAAATACTTTCCAAATAAACTTTAAGATATTTACTAGTATTCTTTTAGCAAACCATTTTCTAAAAAGATGATTTCTTGTTAAATATAGTTTATGAGTATTTTCACTAAATGCTTATTTTGATTAATTTATAGTATATGTATTTTTCTAAAAATATTGGCTACTAGTAAGATTAGATTATGGTTATAAATAACTTAGATTGGCCAATGTCTTTATTATAAAACCTAATAAATTGTACAAATATAACAGGTGAATCATTGACAACCATGCAGTACTACTCTCGTGCTTCCAAGGCGAGGCAAGTACACCGACTCGATCCCTTTACTCTGTATTTCTGTCTTGCTTCATGTTCTCATATTGACACATTGTACACACGACTGTTCATTGTTCATTGTTCATTGTTCACCGTTCACCGTTTACCGTTTACCGTTCATTGTTCATAGTTCATTGTTCCTTGTGCATTGGGGTGGGGAAATACTACAGATATGTGACCAATCCTATTTTAGCTAGGCATTGAATAATAGCTTGGGTCTCACATCGTGCACGTGGGACTCCAAGCCGTACCATTTTTCACTGTTCACTGTTCACTGTTCACTGTTCACTGTTTACCCAGCCGGTCACATACTCTGATAGTTATTTCACTTGCATGTTACACTGATAATATAGTTCATTATTTCTGGATCCGGTGCCATAGTTTCATTGTTATTCTTGTACCACAGTTTCATATTCCTGTCTTGTACCATGGTTCATATTGTGATTCTTTTTCATGCATTTCAGTTTACATTGTTTAGAGTTTCTTGTCGGGGTTGTACTTTGCTCTTTTCCTGATAGGATCGTTGCAGGTGAGTGGGAGATTGCATGGAGCTGGTGATTGATTGGATATTGCAGCTTTTTATTTCATTTACTTTTCTGGAGATTGTATCTTAGAGATTCATTTTTGTATATTTATTTTATTGGACCGGATTTGTCTCCGGCTGAGTTTGTATTTTTTTTTAAAACACTTGATAGATATTGGTGATTTCTGGGACGTTTATAAAAGCTGTGTTCTGGTTTACATTTCTTTGTGACTTTGAGTTTTCCTTAGTATTGTACAGCTTACTTCGTCGTGTCCATCGACGAAGGCTGGGCGTGTCCGACTCGTATCCGATTATTCGGGAGCGGGGCGTGACATGTTTTTAGTGGTGGCCCATGCAGGTCTATCCTAATGACACTTAGGCAATAAAGTGTTATTGGGGGACCAGCGAAAGCTAAGGAAAACTCATCACAGCATAGGATTCGTGGAAAATTGTTACGGGTATGGTTTTACTAAAATTTCTTATAGTTAGGCCTATCTAATCAATTTTCTGTTTTGCAGGGTGGTTTAGACACGCAACACTAATGTTATCAATTTTCCTGCACTTTAAACTTCTGAGGTTATTTCCTATATGCAATTTTCTAGTATAGCTAGTTGATTACTAATAGTTGATTTGTCTTTAGATTTTCTCGTAGCACGTAGAATTTTCCTAAAATTTCTTATTGTTATTCAAAAAACCTTGTTTCTAATTTGAGATTTTATTTCCTATGGAGATTTGTTTTTGTAGTCATTTTTGTCTTACTGTTTGTGTTCTTATAAAACTTAATGTTTTCTAAGAAGCAGATATTTACATCATTTTCCATCATGATTATAACTTTTGGAATTTATTTGAATTTTCATAAACTCTTTTGAAATTTATGGACAAAGTTGAAAAAAATATTCAACGACCTACTATGGCGTGGCAGATGCGCACTGCAGTCATTTATCTGGGTTACGGAGACCGCGAGTTCACTGCAGTCAGTTGCGCACTGGCGAGGCAGGAGCTCTAAGTCAAAGTAATTTCGGGTATTCATAGGTTCTCGAATATTATTGAGGCTATATCCTAATCAAAAAAAAAAAAATTTGATCTCTTGAGTTGTTTTGTTAATATGGATAAAGTTGATAGGAATATTCGGTAAATTAATATTATTTAAATCATTGCGCCAGAGGTTCATTGCAGCCAGATGTATACTACACTGGCGGGGCATAAACTCTAGGTAATGTGATTTCAGATATATATGATTTTCGGATACTTTTGAGACTGCATCCATGTTATATACCATTTTTGATCTTTTATTGTCATTAACGATTTTACTATGAATTATCTTGATTTTGGCTATATTTAAATGTCGTAGCAGTTGTCAAAAAATTATTTTGTTATCCAATGTTCCTTATATAAATTTCTCTTGGCTTTTCTAGAGTGTATTATGACAATGGTAATGAACATCCATATATGATTCTGATTTATGGATGGTTTTGTCCTAATGGTTTTTATAATTTTATAACTGTCTTTTTAGTGCCATTATTACCATGTGAAACTTTAATTTTTCTCATGTTTAAAATTTTCTTGCCTATATTGTTTTTACTTTGATCATTTCTAGAAAATCTTGATTTTGCTAGATTTACGGATCCTAGGTTTAAACCAATTTTTATTTATTTATTTCTAAGTTTTCGTGATTGATCAATCTTAATTGTAATTTGAAATTTCGAGGACGAAATTTTTGTAAGGGGGGTAGATTTGTAACTCCCTAAACCAATATTTGGAGATTTTTGAGATTTTTTCTAAATTTTCTATTCAAGAATATAATATCGTTTCTAGATACAAATTTAGTTTTAACAAAAGTATTTTTCTTGAATACTATTTCTAAAGTTTTTAATTTGATTTATTTCTTTTAGAAAGCATTATATTTTATAATGTTCTACAGATTATTAATAATAATTTTACACATTATTAATAGTTAAATAATGGGTGGAAAGGATTGTTTTAATTAATTAAATTGTTTTGGAATTCTATTTATGTGTTTTTTTGAAAATCTATGGAGGTAATATGTAATTTCGAAATTCCTTTTAAAAAAAAAAATGTTTTTGAAATCGTTTTGAAATGTGTTTGAATATTCGTATTTGAAAATCTGTGTGAATAACTTAGTTTTATTGTCCAATCGAAATCTGTCATTATTTTGAATTTAAATCTGTTTTGGAACCGAAATTTATTTTGAATTTAAAAACCTATTTTGAAAACTGTTGGAGGGAACATTGCAATCCTGTTCCTATTGATGGTGAAAAACCTGTTATTATTATTTTGAATTTTGAAAATCAGTTACAACTATTTTCCTATGCCCTCAGATCTGTCTCTAATTACAGCACTGCCATTATTGAAAACCCCCAGATCTATATTTTATTACCATCCTGCCACTCCCATCTCGACACACACACACACTTAATATTATTTTATTATAAATTGACACAGAGTCCAATGCACAATCATGACAAATTCCTGACAGCACAGTACTCTCTCACATCACTCTCTCTCTCTACATTTTCTTCTCTCTCTTCTGTCACTGCTGTGGCCGAAGACCATCGCCAATCGCATCGAGCTTCGCCGGGAATCTTGCCGGAGTGCCGCCGAGCAAGGAGCGCCACCGCCTCTTTTCTCGGAGACCGCGCCACCGCCATCAGCTGAGCCGCCTCGGCTGCAGCGCCCAGGCGTCGAGCTCCGCGTCGACTCTAGAGCTCCGCGCTGCCCTTCGAGAACAGCGCCCTCTTCGAAGTCCGAGCCAGCCGTCTTGAGGACTGCACCGCCGCCGTCGCTTGACATCAGGCCACCGTCGCCGGAGCTCCTCCACTCCGCCGAATCCGAGGGTCATCATCCGAGCGACGAAGCCACGCCGCTGTTCCTTCAGATCTAGCCCAGATCTGATGTTTTCGAGCTCCGCCGAGCTGCCTGACCACCCCCGCGTCGACCGTTCTGGAGGAAGTCACCACCATCGCAGCGCCACTGAGGATCGACATCCCCGACGATCACCGTGAGTCTCGCCTTGATCTACTCAAACCCACCTTCTTGTTAGTTCTTCTTGTTCCTAGATCTAAGGTTAGGGTTGGTGATGGCTAGAGTTAGAAGGCATGGGGTTCTGGTTTGTGCGGCCATAGAGGGAGATTGAAGGAATAGGAAATAGAGAGAGGGACTTGGAACCTATGTTTACAGTGGGAAGAAGAAACTTGAGGAGTGGAGATTGTTTGTTCGGGATCAGGAAGAATAGGAATCTAGGGTTTCTCGTGAGCTGGGAAGAAGAAGTTGGGAGCTTAGGTTCGGTTGAAGAGCTTGAGGAAGAAGAGGCAGTTGAGATGGTAGTGAAGAATGGGGGTCTCGTTCGGAGTGGGAATTAATGAGGTTGGAAGAAGTGAAGTGTGGGTGAGTAGTAATGAAGTGAGAGGAGAAATCATTTGGTTGGTATTGCTGCTCTTGGCAGTATGGCAGAGGAATTGGAGAGAGAGTCATATCTCTATTGATCTATTCCTTTCCTTTAGTTCTTGTCAGTAGGTGACCCTTAGGAGTCTGTGAAGCCATGTGACTCTACAAAATTTGAACAACCAATTCAAATTTTGTACAATGGTCCACAGCTTGGGGGCGGAGTAGTGTGCGTTCATTTTTTGTAAGGTTAGAAGTGGGCCGTGGGAGCTTGTATTGTGTGGGTCTTCATGGGAATGGAAGCTTGTTAGCAGAACTCTTAACCAATGAACACCCTTTTAATTATTAAATACATATTTAGTAAGGAATCTCTGATATATGTAGCTTAACTTTTGTATGTTATTATATATTACTTTACTCTAATAGTTGAGCCTGACACTGATTTGGATTGTACTTTGGCTAATATTATTAAATAATATCAATTATGATCATTCATATTATTAATATTCTAACATTAGTTATACTCAAAATAATAATACATTTATATAGTTTGTAGACTTTCTGCTAATAATTATAATTTATGTAGTATTATCTTTAAACAAATTATTAGTGGCAATTGTTCTAAATCTCATAATCTGTATTTTACTAAGCATATTATATTAAATAAATATTTTATAAAAAAAAAAGGAAATTTTAACCTTAATTGATATTTAAGGTTATTCGATCCTTCTTAGTAAATTGTAGTAAACCAAAAAAAAAATGGTTTTAAGTATTTTAAACTAAATATTATTTTCAAATAATATTTCCAAATATTGTATTATTTAGACTAATACTATTACTTTAAAAATATTTGAAAATACTTTCCAAATAAACTTTAAGATATTTACTAGTATTCTTTTAGCAAACCATTTTCTAAAAAGATGATTTCTTGTTAAATATAGTTTATGAGTATTTTCACTAAATGCTTATTTTGATTAATTTATAGTATATGTATTTTTCTAAAAATATTGGCTACTAGTAAGATTAGATTATGGTTATAAATAACTTAGATTGGCCAATGTCTTTATTATAAAACCTAATAAATTGTACAAATATAACAGGTGAATCATTGACAACCATGCAGTACTACTCTCGTGCTTCCAAGGCGAGGCAAGTACACCGACTCGATCCCTTTACTCTGTATTTCTGTCTTGCTTCATGTTCTCATATTGACACATTGTACACACGACTGTTCATTGTTCATTGTTCATTGTTCACCGTTCACCGTTTACCGTTTACCGTTCATTGTTCATAGTTCATTGTTCCTTGTGCATTGGGGTGGGGAAATACTACAGATATGTGACCAATCCTATTTTAGCTAGGCATTGAATAATAGCTTGGGTCTCACATCGTGCACGTGGGACTCCAAGCCGTACCATTTTTCACTGTTCACTGTTCACTGTTCACTGTTCACTGTTTACCCAGCCGGTCACATACTCTGATAGTTATTTCACTTGCATGTTACACTGATAATATAGTTCATTATTTCTGGATCCGGTGCCATAGTTTCATTGTTATTCTTGTACCACAGTTTCATATTCCTGTCTTGTACCATGGTTCATATTGTGATTCTTTTTCATGCATTTCAGTTTACATTGTTTAGAGTTTCTTGTCGGGGTTGTACTTTGCTCTTTTCCTGATAGGATCGTTGCAGGTGAGTGGGAGATTGCATGGAGCTGGTGATTGATTGGATATTGCAGCTTTTTATTTCATTTACTTTTCTGGAGATTGTATCTTAGAGATTCATTTTTGTATATTTATTTTATTGGACCGGATTTGTCTCCGGCTGAGTTTGTATTTTTTTTTAAAACACTTGATAGATATTGGTGATTTCTGGGACGTTTATAAAAGCTGTGTTCTGGTTTACATTTCTTTGTGACTTTGAGTTTTCCTTAGTATTGTACAGCTTACTTCGTCGTGTCCATCGACGAAGGCTGGGCGTGTCCGACTCGTATCCGATTATTCGGGAGCGGGGCGTGACAACGTCAGCATCGTCGCTAGGCGCATAGTGCGCTTAAGTTGCGCTCGTTGCGCGAGCCACTTGCGCGACCACGTTACGCGGCCCGTTACGCGAGCTCAGTTATGCTGGCCCAGTTACGCAGGCCAGTACGCAGCCTAGTGCGCACAGTGTGCGTAGAGTGCGCAGTGTGCACAGCGTACGCAGTGTGCGTAGAGTACGTATGGTACGTAAAGGGGCTGTGAGCGTAAAGTGCAAATTATGCTGGTTACGAGAGTGGCACAACTTGCAGCAGAACGTGTCTTCACATATTCTGGGCGGTTGCTCCATGATCGGGGTGGTTACAACCACGTCCCTAACATTGTGCTAACCGGGCAGTTGTTGCTGGGGCTTATATAAGGCCTCCACCTTCTCTCTCACAAGTTAGTACTAATACACAAGAGTAGACAGAAAGTTTACAAGTACTTAGAGGCTGTGAGAGAGAAGAGAGGTATTGTACCAGCGTTGCATTTTGCACAGGAGTTCGAGTTCATCCGAGGAGTCAGAAGATCAGAGTGTTCCAAGTTTTTCGACGAACTTGCTGGTTCCTGGAAGCTATTCGTGTGGGACGAATAAAGCTTTGAGCAACGGTGATCATTCACCCCAGCAGGAGTTTTTCCACCTTTCGCATGTCACCTTCTTTGTTGGTTTTATCAGGATTCTGTTAGCGCACCTTCGGTGAAGTGTTTGCGTTGATATTATCAGAATTCTGTTTGTGCACCTTCTGTGAAGGGTAGCACTTGTGGAATTTCTCTTACGTACCTTCTGTGAAGTGTTACGTTCTGTGCACCTTCTGTGAAGGTTAGCACTTGTGGTATTTTTCTTACGTACCTTCTGTGAAGTGTTACGTTCTGTGCACCTTCTGTGAAGTGTAGCACTAGTTGAAATTTCTCTTACGTACCTTCTGTGAAGTGTTACGTAATAACGATTGTTTGTACAATTGTTACGATTTTTCAGTTTTCCATCGAAAAAAAAATTGTGCCCCGGCAATAACAGCTACTAGTTCGTGCAGTTCCTCTGCTATCATTGCAGACTCGCACAAAGTGCGATTCCGACAGGGCTCGAGGTTGGGCTCAGTATAAAGCAAGGACGAGGAAAGGGAAGCTCCTGGAGAGGTGGTGGCTTGCAGGAAAGGCTTCGATGGACTGGGTTAGCTCGGGGTCAAAGTGAAGCGGAAGGGTGGTTAGGTGTCTAAAGAAGGGAGGAAGTTGTTAGGTAAGAGAGAGAGAGAGAGAGAGGGAGAAGCCGATGCGGAGAGGTTGAGTGAGAAGGAGACATATCGGGAGGGAAGGGCTCGAGTAAAAATTGTTGGAATTATTCAATAATTAAGGGACCACACATCTAAAATTAATTGTGTATGGACTATCTAAATAATTAAGCCAAATTAAAATGGTCTATTTGAAAATTGGCTTAAGGGTATAATTGTCATGAAATTAATGTGTAGATACCGGAGATAATTATAATTTGATGAGGGGCCAAATTAGAAATATCAAAACATATAAATATATGTATTCATTAGGGTTATGGTCCCCAACTCATACGGCCACCAAGAGAGGGTTTTCTCTATTCTCTTCTGTATTCCCATCAACAAAGAGAGGAACAAAGATTTGATCTTTATTATTAAGGGTCGTAGCGGGTTGGAAGATCGAACCCAATAAAAAGACAATCGCTTCATGTCACGCCCCAGAACCAGAATACTGGAGAGCGGGGGCAGACATAGCCAGCTACGTATATTGAAATGGAAACCACCTCGATATACGGTCACGGCTGTCTAGATATGTGAGGGTTTTCTACAAGCCAACAGTCTCTTATGGTCATGAACAAGCCTAGTGTCTCAATCACCACAAGTAAGTAAAGTCGCAAGATGTATGATCATTAAATATATAATAATAAGGCGTCCCAAATATTACATATTCAGCTGATCATGAAGCTAGTCGTTACAAAATGTTAGGACTAGCAAGAGTTTAGTCATACATGATCAACCCTAGGATTTGTCAATCATGTTTACAGCCCGTAGGCAGACAGTAAGTAAAAGTGCTTCGAGCTAACAGGTGCTCGTCGGCTAAACGTCTCAAAAGAATAATTTTTACAATAGAGTGAGCGAAACAAAATAGAAAACCCACTCTTGGCCCGAATTTCGTCTAGTGTTCACCATTGGGCTGGAAGCTTGGTAGATCCTCGGGAGCTGCTCCAAAATCTGGCCACACAAAACCAGCTGGGTCAACCCCAGAAAGAGCAAGTGCCACAAGGGGGCCACGAAATAAGAACAAAAGCCAGCAATCAGCACAGAAAATCTAATATTAAAACTAAAATTTTGAAAACATGTCAGGATGATATACGACGAGATAACCATGGAACTATTCCGATAGCCAGGTTACAACCCGTACACCAAACAAAGACCGGGGTTGTAACCCTTCATCTGAACAGAGCTTGGTTTTCCACCATTTATCGGCAAGATAAGTAATGTAAGTAATCAAGACAGGAAGCAATCTTGCATGGGATCAAGACATGACTAGACTGGTTATACCTCATTCGATCAATCACGGCCAAGCAGATCCTACGGCTTACTACTTTAACTAACTAGGGTTATCACAAGCCTAATTACTAACAAGATGCAATGAGATAATTTCACAGCCACAAGCCCTGCAGACCATCCAGGTTACCCAGGACGAAAGATTAGGGTTGAATTCAGGTGGGTACATCGTCCAGGAGATGCATGTACCCTTAGGTGACTTAGAGGATGCAACACCTGACAGTGTGCTGGAAATGCGCCCTACTCGACGGCAGGCTACAAATCCCTGGAGCGCCCAGGTAACGGGATTGCCTGTAGCTGTGTCATCTCTTCATGGCTACTGTGTTATTCTAGTTATTAACCTTAATCCATTTTAGTAGGTACTCCTGACCGTGGTACTCAGGAGTCCCATCCTAGACATGATGCGAGACTGGACAAGTGGATTTAACAAGCAAGCAAGAAAGAACCACCCACGGTGTCAAGACAGGTCAAGCTAAGTAGCCGTCGCAACAGCATTAAGATAAATCATGTCAGGGTACTTGTCAGGAGTGCGCCATGACGGGCCACTATTATGTCAGGTAGGTCATGTCAGGAGTGCACCACTATGGGTCACTGTCGTGTTATGCTAGTTCCTTGTCATACCATGCCATATACAATAGTCATTCCAAATATATTAAGTAAAATCAAGTTCAAGACAAAAGGCGTAAGGATATAAAATGGGCATAAAATATCTAATAAAATATCAAAGTATAGGGCTATAGAAAAGCCAAGCTTAAAGAAATAAAACCAAAACTCCAAGAGCCAATGGGTTAAGCAAGGGTCAGGGGAGCAGCGTACGAAAATTCACGCACGCTGAAAGAGCTGCGTGGGTGAAAAGTCACGCACGCCAGAGAGCAGCGTGGGTGAAAAGTTACGCACGCTACAGAGAGCTGCGTGGGTAAAAAGTCACGCACGCTACAGAGAGCTGCGTGGGTGAAAAGTCACGCACGCTCAAGGGAGCTGCATACGTGAAAAGTCACGCACGCTCAAGGGAGAAGTGTACGTGAAAAGTCACGCACGCTGAGAGAGCAGGGTGGGTGAAAAGTCACGCACGCTACAGGGAGCAGCGTAGGTGAAAAGTCACGCACGCTACAGAGAGCAGCGTGGGTGAAAAGTCACGTACGCTACAGAGAGCAGCGTGGGTGAAAAGTCACGCACGCTGAGAGAGCAGCGTAGGTGAAAAGTCACGCACGCTACAGGAGCAGCGTAGGTGAAAAGTCACGCACGCTCAAGGAGACACGCTTCCAACAGAAAGCGTACCCAAGTCTGCGTACGCACGCTAAAGAGTGCGCGCAGCTCAGTGTGGTAAGCTAAACAGCTCTGCACACTGCTCACTGTCTTCTCCAAAGAGCAAGAACACCATGGATGAACCCAAGGCTTCAAAGTATCATAACTTGGCCATCCGAACTCCAAATCCAGATTTTCAAAGTTCCAACTTGGGTAGAATTGAATGCTCTTCCACTTGGAAACACCAAAACCCATAAAAATCCAACTTAAAGAGATCAAACCATGCAAAATCCAAAAATAGAAATAACTTAGATCTAGAGCAAGGGAGACTTCAAATCACAAAATACCAAGTTCTAATGTTGATCACCATGTCCTAATCTAGCAAATGAACCAAGAAAATAGGACTCTCATGAAGTGGCAAGGTGCACTTGCCTAGGGTTAGGAGAGTTGTGGAGGAAGGAGAAGAAGAAGAAGAAGAAAATTAATGGTGGAAGTTATGAGGAGAGAGAGTGGTAGGTGGGGGTTTTAAAGAGGGTGAGTTGTGGTGGGTTGAGGGGTAGCATAGGTTAAGGTGATCCAACTCACATAAAACCGAACCAATCCAAATAAAACCGAGCCAATCCAAATAAAATCGAGCCATGCCAAAACCCAAAATACGGGAAATACCGAAATCCCACAAGTTTGAAAAAAATAAAAATACATGCCAAAAATCCAGATACGAGTATAAATATGAAATACGGGAAATACAGAAAATGAGGGTGACAACTCTACCCACCTTAAAAGAATTCCGTCCTCGAAATTTAATCAAGGAGCTAGAGATTGCCACGACAAGCTATACTAAGCACAGGCAAGCTACACTAAGCAGTCCAATCATACAATCATACAATGCAAGCAAGAAAGGGAAAATTTAAGGCATAAGAAAGACATTATACCTGACGAGTCAAACAGGTAGGGATATCGCGATCGGATGTCGTCCTCACGTTCCCACGTTGACTCACCCAGAGAGTGATGACCCCAAGCAACACGGACTAATTTAATAGTCTTGTTCTTGAGTATCTTTTTCCTTCGGTCCAAAATAGACACGGGCCTCTCCTCATACGAAAGGTTGGTACCAACAACCAATTCCGAATGGTCTAGGATGTGGCTCGGATCCGAAATATACCGTCGTAATTGGGACACATGGAATACATCATGCACCTCACTTAGCGACGGCGGAAGAGCGAGACGATAGGATACATCTCCTACTCGCTCTAGAATATCGAACGGCCCTATATACCTAGGACTAAGCTTTTCCCGCACGTCGAAGCGAATGACGCCGCGGTTAGGCGAGATCCTAAGGAATATATGGTCGTCGACAGCAAATTCTAAGGGACGCCGATGAGCATCGGCCCAATGGCGTTGGCGGTCCTGGGCAACTCGGAGGTGATCTCTGACCTTCCTGACCACTTCAACCGTCTGGGAAATCAACTCGGGTCCGAGCATCTGCCTCTCCCCGACATCATCCCATGCTAGCGGGGATCTGCACTTCCTGCCATAGAGAGCCTCGAAGAGTGCCATCTGGATACTGGCCTGATAACTGTTATTATACGAGAATTCCACCAGGTGCAGATGATTCTCCCATGAACCACCGAAGTCAAGGGTGCAAGATCTCAACATATCTTCAAGAGTCTGGATTGTGCGCTCTGATTGACCATCTGTCTGCGGATGATAGGCTGAACTGAACTGGAGACGAGTCCCCAAACTCTTCTGCAAGCTGCACCAAAAGTGTGATATGAATCTTGAATCCCTGTCTGAGGTGATGATGACTGGCACACCATAAAGCCTGACGATCTGCCTGAGGTACATCTCTGCTAGCTGCGCCGTCGACTGCCCAACTCTGAATGGGAGAAAGTGTGCCACCTTGGTAAGCCTGTCCACAATTACCCGAATAGCATCTCTGCCGGCCGGAGATCTGGGCAATTCGGTCACGAAATCCATGGTTATATGTTCCCATTTCCATTCTGGGATCGGTAAGGGTTGAAGAAGTCCAACGGGCCTCTGATGTTCAGCTTTAACCTGTTGGCAAACCAAACACCGAGAGACAAACCAGGCTATCTCCCTCTTCATGCCATTCCACCAAAAATGCTGACGAATATCACGGTACATCTTCGTACCACCGGGATGAATAGAATACTGTGAACTGTGGGCTTCTGCCATGACTTCCTGTCTGATATCTCCACTGGGTACACAAAGACGAGTGTCGTGTCGAAGTGTACCGTCTTCATGGATACGTAACTCTGGCCTTCTTCCTGCTTCATACTCTGCTCTGAGTCGCTGGATCTTGGAATCTGTTGACTGTGCCACCCGGATTCTCTCAACTATGCTGGACTGAACCTGTAGGCTGGCCATCAATGCCACGCTGGTTGGAAGAACCACTTCAATTCCCATCTTCTGAAGATCTGCCAATAGGCTCTTATGATCAGTAAAGATCTCCACTCTATCTCCGTACAAGTAGTGTCTCCACAACTTCAAAGCAAACACTACCGTCGCCAATTCCAAGTCGTGGGTCGGATAATTCTTCTCATGATCACGTAGTTGACGTGACGCATAAGATATTACCTTCTCATGCTGCATCAAGACACACCCCAATCCTCTGCCTGAAGCATCGCAATAAACTGTGAATCCTCCGGTCCCATCTGGAAGGGTGAGAATGGAAGCCGTTATCAAACCTCGCTTCAACTTCTCAAATGATTCCTGACACTCTGCTGTCCAAACAAACGGCACATCTTTGCGGGTCAACTGGGTCATCAGCGCTGAAATTCTTGCGAAATCTGAAACGAACCGCCGGTAGTAGCCGGCTAATCCAAGGAAGCTGCGAACCTCTGCCACTGAGCTGGGTACCAGCCATGACTCGATAGCCACAATCTTCTGGGGATCCACTTCCACTCCTCCTCGGGTAATGATGTGACCTAAGTACGAAATGCGATCGAGCCAGAACTCGTATTTACTGAACTTGGCGTACAACTGATGCTCCCTAAGCGTCTGAAGGACGACTCTGAGATGCTGCTCATGCTCTGCTTTACTCTTGCTGTAGACCAGGATATCATCTAGGAACACGATCACAAATTGGTCCAAGTAAGGCATGAAAATGTGATTCATGAGGTCCATGAATATGGCCGATGCATTGGTCGCTCCAAAGGGCATAACAAGGAACTCCCAATGTCCATACCTCGATCTGAATGCTGTCTTCGGGATGTCCTGTTCTCTGACTCTGATCTGGTGGTATCCTGACCGCAAGTCGATCTTCGAAAACACTGAAGCCCCTCTGAGCTGATCAAACAAGTCATCTATCCTCGAAAGAGGGTATCTGTTCTTGATTGTCACCGAATTCAAGGTACGATAATCAATACATAGCCTGGACGTACCATCCTTCTTTTTCACAAGAAGCATCGGGGCTCCCCAAGGTGATCCACTTGCACGAATGAATCCCTTGGTCCTGAGTTCTTCAATCATCTTGTACAAAATCTCCAATTCTGAAGGCGCCATCCTGTAGACTCGCTCTGACACTGGTGCTGTCCCGGGAATCAAGTCTATAGTGAACTCAATCTCCCGCTCTGGCGACATCCCTGGAAGCTCCTCTGGAAAGACATCTGGAAACTCTTCAACTATCCGGGGTAACTGTACTGCTGCTACTGCCATCCGCAATGCTGGAGAAGATGGCTCCACTGCGCCTCTGGAAAACGAAAACTCTGGCTCGCCGGGGATACTAAAGACAACTTTGCCAATATGGCAGCCTATCCTAGCATACTGGTTCCTCAACCAATTCATGCCTAGGACTACATCATAGTCTGCCATAGAAAACTCTATGAATCTAGCGGGGAACTCCCTACTGCTAACTACGATCCGACACGAGGAAAACACTCGATCTACTCCCACAAGACCATTACCAGTAAGTATATTGAGCCTCACTGATAATGACTCAGGCTCCAATCCTATCCGTGTCGCAAATCGTGTAGACATGAATGAATGCGATGCACCAGAATCAAACAATATCGAAGCTAGAAAGGAGTTGACGAGAATAGTACCTGCTACTACCTCACCTGGTGCAACTTCTTCTTCCATAGCCATCATCATGGCCAGACCTTGTCCTCTGGCTGCTGGTCCCCTCTGCTGGAAACCTCTCTGCCTATTCTGGGTCTGAGCTTGGGCTTGTGCATACTGCTGGGGGTGCTGTTGCTGGAATGCCTGAGACTGAGGCGGCAAGGGCCTCGAAGACTGATACTGCTGCTGCTGAACTGGTACTGGGGCCGATCCTCTTACTGAAGAGCTAGAAGGGTTGGATGCTGATGAACCACCCCTATTCGGGCAAGCACCTATCCAATGATCTGCTGCTCCATAAGCCAGGCACAATCCCTGTGCCCTGCGACAATCCGCCACTACATGGCCTGGCTTACCGCAATGAGAACATCCCATCACGGAAGTCTGCTTCTGCTTCTGCTGTTGCGGGTATGTCGGGGTCGAATGCTGAACCGACGTTACTGAGGCCGCCCGCCTCGGAGTTCCAATGGTCAATCCCCTAGCTGCCGGGGCTGGAGCTGATGATTGGTGCATCTGACTATGGGACCGCTTCCTACCTCCGGTCCTATCCACGATCCTCTGGGAGGTATACTCATGCCTCCTAGCTGCTCTCAAGACCGCATCGAACGTCTGGTGCTCGAACTGCTCAACCGCCAACAAGATCTCCAAATGCAGTCCCTGCTGGAACCGCTGGGCTCTATCGAGCTCGGTTGCCACCAAGGTGGGGACAAACCTACTCAGCCTAGAAAACTCGCTCGCATAACCATCGACCGTCCTGCCTCCTTGCTTCAAGTTAGTAAATCTGGTCTGCAGGTCGTACCGAGCCACAGCATCAAAGTACTTCGTCTGGAATCTCTCTCTAAACACTGCCCAAGCAATGGGTGCCACTAATCCTATGGCCTACGCCGCCCACCAATTGCGATCTAAATCCAACAACTGCAGGCGTACCACCGCCACCTTCTCATTCTCAGGTGTCCTGGCTGCTTCCAGAATCACCTCGGTATCCTGAAGCCATGCATCCGCGGCAATCGCATCCTCGCTGCCGTCGAAGGAAGGAGGGTTCAATCGCTTGAAACTGTTGGCCGCCTGGTTCCCTGGATGTCCGCCTCGGGTCAAAGCATCTTGAACTGTCTGGTGCAGGGCGTCGCTTCGACAATCCTGGGAAGCTATCAAGGTTCTGATGAGGCCTACTAAGGTACCATCATCTGGCTCTGCGGGCTGGACGGGCCGAACTGGTGACTCTCCTCCCGTAGGCACAACTCTGGAGGCTACCCCGGAATGCTGGACTTGATCTCCGGGTTGCTGCTGATCTGCGGGAAGCGCTCCACCTCGTCGATCGGTAGGACCAGGAACAGTGCCGCTGAAGAAGATGACACAGGGAACAATAAGGAAAGGACCAGGACAGATCAACGATATAAGCACAGGATCAGGGCAAGAATCCAGGGATTCAGAGGATACGAACAGAGATCAAGGACGAGTACTGATTGAGACATCTATCTGGTAAACCCCCACACATCTTGATTTACAAGACCTGCATGGGCCACCACTTAAACCATGTCACGCCCCAGAACCAGAATACTGGAGAGCAGGGACAGATATAGCCAGCTATGTATATTAAAATGGAAACCACCTCGATATACGGTCACGGCTGTCTAGATATGTGAGGGTTTTCTACAAGCCAACAGTCTCTTATGGCTATGAAAAAGCCTAGTGTCTCAATCACCACAAGTAAGTAAAGTCGCAAGATGTATGATCATTAAATATACAATAATAAGGAGTCCCAAATATTACATATTCAGCTGATCATGAAGCTAGTCATTACAAAATGTTAGGACTAGCAAGAGTTTAGTCATACATGATCAACCCTAGGATTTGTCAATCATGTTTACAGCCCGTAGGCAGACAGTAAGTAAAAGTGCTTCGAGCTAACAGGTGCTCGTCGGCTAAACGCCTCAAAAGAATAATTTTTATAATAGAGTGAGCGAAACAAAATAGAAAATCCACTCTTGGCCCGGATTTCGTCTAGTGTTCACCATTGGGCTGGAAGCTTGGTAGATCCTCGGGAGCTGCTCCGAAATCTGGCCACACAAAACCAGCTGGGTCAAACCCAGAAAGAGCAAGTGCCACAAGGGGGCCACGAAATAAGAACAAAAGCCAGCAATCAGCACAGAAAATCTAATATTAAAACTAAAATTTTAAAAACATGTCAGGATGATATACGACGAGATAACCATGGAACTATTCCGATAGCCAGGTTACAACCCGTAAACCAAACAAGGACCGGGGTTGTAACCCTTCATCTGAACAGAGCTTGGTTTCCCACCATTTATCGGCAAGATAAGTAATATAAGTAATCAAGACAGGAAGCAATCTTGCATGGGATCAAGACATGACTAGACTGGTTATACCTCATTCGATCAATCACGGCCAAGCAGATCCTACGGCTTACTACTTTAACTAACTAGGGTTATCACAGGCCTAATTACTAACAAGATGCAATGAAATGATTTCACAGCCACAAGCCCTGCAGACCATCCAGGTTACCCAGGACGAAAGATTAGGGTTGAATTCAGGTGGGTACATCGTCCAGGAGACGCATGTACCCTTAGGTGACTTAGAGGGCGCAACACCTGACAGTGTGCTGGAAATGCGCCCTACTCGACGGCAGGCTACAAATCCCTGGAGCGCCCAGATAACGGGATTGCCTGTAGCTGTGTCATCTCTTCATGGCTACTGTGTTATTCTAGTTATTAACCTTAATCCATTTTAGTAGGTACTTCTGACCGTGGTACTCAGGAGTCCCATCCTAGACATGATGCGAGACTGGACAAGTGGATTTAACAAGCAAGCAAGAAAGAACCACCCACGGTGTCAAGACAGGTCAGGCTAAGTAGCCGTCGCAACAGCATTAAGATAAATCATGTCAGGGTACTTGTCAGGAGTGCGCCACGACGGGCCACTATCATGTCAGGTAGGTCATGTCAGGAGTGCACCACTATGGATCACTGTCGTGTTATGCTAGTTCCTTGTCATACCATGCCATGTACAATAGTCATTCCAAACATATTAAGTAAAATCAAGTTCAAGACAAAAGGCGTAAGGATATAAAATGGGCATAAAATATCTAATAAAATATCAAAGTACAGGGCTATAGAAAAGCCAAGCTTAAAAAAATAAAACCAAAACTCCAAGAGCCAATGGTTAAGTAAGGGTCAGGGTAGCAGCGTACGAAAATTCACGCACACTGAAAGAGCTGCGTGGGTGAAAAGTCACGCATGCCAAAGAGCAGCGTGGGTGAAAAGTCACGCACGCTACAGAGAGCTGCGTGGGTGAAAAGGCACGCACGCTACAGAGAGCTGCGTGGGTGAAAAGTCACGCACGCTCAAGGGAGCTGCGTACGTGAAAAGTCACGCACGCTCAAGGGAGAAGTGTACGTGAAAAGTCACGCACGCTGAGAGAGCAGCGTAGGTGAAAAGTCACGCACGCTACAGGAAGCAGCGTAGGTAAAAAGTCACGCACGCTACAGAGAGCAGCGTAGGTGAAAAATCACGCACGCTACAGAGAGCAGCATGGATGAAAAGTCACGCACGCTACAGTGAGCAGCGTGGGTGAAAAGTCACGCACGCTGAGAGAGCAGCGTAGGTGAAAAGTCACGCACGCTACAGGGAGCAGCGTAGGTGAAAAGTCACGCACGCTCAAGGAGACACGCTTCCAACAGGAAGCATACCCAAGTCTGCGTACGCACGCTCAAGAGTGCGTGCAGCTCAGTGTGGTAAGCTAAACAGCTCTGCACACTGCTCACTGTCTTCTCCAAATAGCAAGAACACCATGGATGAACCCAAGGCTTCAAAGCATCATAACTTGGCCATCCGAACTCCAAATCCAGATTTCCAAAGTTCCAACTTGGGTAGAATTGAATGCTCTTCCACTTGGAAACACCAAAACCCATGAAAATCCAACTTAAAGAGATCAAACCATGCAAAATCCGAAAATAGAAATAACTTAGATCTAGAGCAAGGGAGACTTCAAATCATAAAATACCAAGTTCTAATGTTGATCACCATGTCCTAATCTAGCAAATGAACCAAGAAAATAGGGCTCTCATGAAGTGGCAAGGTGCACTTGCCTAGGGTTAGGAGAGTTGTGAAGGAAGGAGAAGAAGAAGAAGAAGGAAATTAATGGTAGAAGTTATGAGGAGAGAGAGTGGTAGGTGGAGGTTTTAAAGAAGGTGAGTTGTGGTGGGTTGAGGGGTAGCATAGGTTAAGGTGATCCAACTCACATAAAACCGAACCAATCCAAATAAAACCGAGCCAATCCAAATAAAACCGAGCCATGCCAAAACCCAAAATACGGAAAATACCGAAATCCCACAAGTTTGAGAAAAATAAAAATACATGCCAAAAATACAGATACGAGTATAAATATGAAATACGGGAAATACGGGAAATGAGGGTGACACTTCAACATCCATCAAGTCTAGCAATGGATTCAGGTACGCTTCTGCAATCAATTTATTTTTTCTTCTTCATCTCATGAATCAACATGATACAATAAATTTCTAACAAGTGGTGTCAGAGCCTCTCTGTTTGATTTATGAGGTCAAAGTTTTAGAATCCGTTAATTTTTTTGTTGTTCATGAACCCTAGATCGTTTAATCTAATTTAATTTAGGGTTCCAATTGTTAGATCAAAATTTATGATCCACCAATAAATGGTTTGGTTGCTAAATAGAAAAGATGTTTATTTATTTATTTATTTATTTATGTTGTTCGGATAATTTTGGTGGATTCAGCTTCTATGCATTGTATGCATAAGTGCCTCTGTACAAGTGGTGAATTAGGATCTTTAATTAGTTCACCTTTAAAGAAGAAGATTGTTATGGAATGTTGTAGTAGTGTCAAACGTGTCTTTGTAATGTGATTGCATGTTCTTCTTTTCGGCAATACCGACTTCAAGAAATTAGTAATGTACATATATTTTTATTCTTGTCAAGATTCAGATGCTTCAACCCTACTTTTACCACCTTACTTAATGCCTGAGAATAATGTGGTGTGCGAATTTTGGAATCATCTATATTTGATTCATTTTTGACTTTGTGAAAGATTTTTTTTGTAGAAACATCCGAAATTGCAAATGAGTAAAAATAATATGTTAATGAGTTGGTAATTGCTTATAGTTGTTGTTCGTTTATAGTACATCAATTTTGGTATAATCTTTATAGATTATTTGATGTAATCTGTTAATGCATATATTTGGTCTTTTATAGATTATTCTATTTAAAGTAATCCTTATGAATTATTTGATATTATCTTTGGATGCATATCCTCCGTAGATTATTTTATGAATTTTGTTATATTGATAATATCTAATTTTGTCAAATTGAAATTCATGATTATGCTTTTGATTACTTTATTTGAGTAATAATCTTATGAATATGCATGTATATAAAGTTTTGGACATGATTCATTTTTGCAACATTCAATTTTTTTTGCGCCTTTTATGACTAGCAATAGTTGTCCAATATTCTAAGTATACTCATTGAAACAAGATGTCGCCAAAGTGACCTCTCTTGTGTAGATAGTCTACGAGGGATGTCGGATGTTTGTGTGTGTATGTTCATGTGGGTATTAGCTGGCCCAAAAGAAGGTTAATACTTGGCCGAATTGTACACATACTTGTGGTGATAAATGTGTGACAATTATAAGGTTTACATGTGAATAATAACTTGATCCAAAGATAGGTTTATTATTTGACTGATTTATTGTCAACGTTTGATCACTACACCAAGAGTACCACTTGCAGTTAATATCACTATCCAAAGACTTGATATTAATGATGTACTAGGTATCTTGAGATGGGGTTCACCATTATTTGAATTTGTTTGACTATATTTTACGCTTTGGTTATTTGTTAGAGCATGTTTGTTTTTGTTGCTTTGTTCTCTTTACAGTTAATGTTGTTAAAATATCTGCCAATAAGATTTTAATTTTTATATTTAATGGGATAAACTTTAAGGGCAAAAAGAAATGAATACAGTAGCTGCTAAGGGTCCAGGTCAAAAGAAACAACAATATAAAACTAAGGGTTGTTTCTTTTGTGACAAGTCAGGACAAATAAGGAAAAGTACATTTCTAAATTTAATCTGTTCTGAGGTTAATTTAGATTTAGTACCAAGAAACTCACGATAGTTAGATTCTGGTGGGACTACCCACATTAATGTTCTAGGCAAGGTTGCATGAGTTACCGAAAGTCAATTGATGGTGAAAGATACATCTATGTGGGTGACGGCAATTCGGTAGAAGTGAAAGCAATAGGACATTTTAGGTTATTTTTAGGAACCGATTATTATTTGGATTTAATAGACACTTTTATTGTACCGTCTTTTAGACGAAATTCAGTTTCAGTTTCCTTAATGGACAAATATGGTTATCATTGTTCATTTGGAAACAATAAGTTTAGTCTATCTTTAAATTTAAATATTATTGGTAACGGTTCCCTTAAGGTTTATGATAATCTATATTCAGTTGAAACTATTGCATCTTATAATAAAACCTTGCAAGTGAAGTCATGTGGTACCAAATGCAAAATTAATAATATATTTTTTAGCCTCATTATGACATAAGCATTAGGTCACTTCTCTAGAAATAGAGTTGAACGATTTGTGTCTGATGAGATTTGGATTCCATTGACTTTATAGACTTTAATGTTTATATTGAATGTGTAATGGAAAGACAGACCAAAGTTAAATTATAAATAGCTACTTTATTGGTTATGCTACAGATCAAGGGGTTGATAATTACACAATCCCACTCTAAGAAATTTGTTTGAGACGAGAAGTATAATATTTTTTGAGGATGTTGAGTTTGGGAAAGAAATAAAGTCAGGATTATTGTCTTTGAGAAGGAATCAATTACGATTCCTACTATCACTTTTGATGATGTGTAGGATTCTATACCTATCATGATCAAGAAGTGAATTCGGAGCCCCAATAAGACAATGTCGAATTACCTCTATAAGTCGTTTTTGAGATACCTTAACAACGATAACGTAGCGGCACCCCTTCAAGATAAGGTAATTATTCCTAAGGAACAAACTCAACAACCTCAAGAACCGGTAATATTAAGATGGTCCACCAGAAAAAGGAGAAATATAATTTCGGATAATATTGTCATATTTCTCTAGGAACGTGAGGAAGACTGTGGATACTGGAAGATGATCTAATCAACTTCCGTCAGACCATGGAAAGTTCCAGTTCTCAAAGTGGATTGATACAATAAATAAGGAGTATAAGTCCATACAAGACAATAAAGTTTAAGAACTTGTCCCATTACCAAAAGTTATGAAGTCCATTGGTTGCAGATGGACATTTAGAACCAAGAAGGATTCAAAGGGTCATATGGAGAGGTATAATGTACATCTTGTAGCTAGTGACTTTACTCAAAATTTTGGGATTGATTTTAAAGAGTTTTTCTCTTTGGTATCTTTTAAAAACTCCTTTAAAACAATCATAACATATGTTGCATATTTTGATCTTGAATTACATTAAATGGATGTCAAAACGACATTTCTCAATGGTAACATTGACGAAACTATTTATATGGTGCAACCAGAAAACTTTGTGTTGGGAGATCCAAAGTATATGGTTTGCAAATTGACAAAATCCATTTATGGACTCAAGCAAGCTTCTCGTCAGTGGTACTATAAATTTCACCAAGTTGTTACCTCGTTTGGTTTTGAGGTTAACGTTGTTGAAGATTGTGTGTATCACAAATTCAGTGGGACTAAAATTATTTTTCTGGTTTTGTATGTTGATGACATACTGCTTGCCACATATGATATAGGCATATTGCATGACACTAAGAAATTTCTATCAAATAACTTTGTGATGAAAGATATTGGTGATACCTCTTTTGTATTAGGAATTCAAATACATCGAGATCATTCTCGAGGTATTCTTGGATTATCACAAAAGATCTATATCGATAAAGTGCTTAAAAGATTTGGCATGCAAGAATGCAAACCGGGTGACACCCCAGTTGCTAAAGGAGACAAGTTCAGTCTCAATCAGTGTCCTAAGAATAGCCTTAAAATTAAGGAAATACAATTGATCTCCTATTCATCAGCTGTGGGGAGTCTAATGTATGCTCAAGTATATACGCTTTAGGATATTACGTCCATATTTAGATGTTAGGCAGATATTTAAGTAAATATGAGATGGATCATTGGGTAGCAGCCAAACTACTTAAGTAATTAATAGAGAACAAAGAATTATATGCTCTTTGTAGGAGATCGGATAATTTTGGAGATCATAAGGTATTCCAACTCCGATTTTGTTGGATGCCAACACAGCAGAAGATCCACATCAGGTCATGCTGACTAATGAAGATATATTTTGGATGAGTGTCAAACATGCACTCATAATTTTTTCCACCATGGCAGCAAGGTTTATAACATGCTGTGGGACATCTATTCAGGAAATATGGTTGCAAAATTTTGTCACAAGGCTGCGCCTACGGTACGGTGTTGAAAGACCACATAAAATTATGGTGTGATAATAAATCAGCAGTACTGTATTCCAAAATAACAGAAACTTGTATAAGTCAAAGGATATTGACATAAAGTTTCTACTTGTGAAGGAAAGAATTTAGAATGGTTATAGTGTCCATATAGCATATTTGGACAAACTCCATGTTAGCGGATCCGCTCACAAAAGCATTATCACCCAGGGTCTTTCATGAGCATGCTCCTCATATGGGTGTTATCTTAATTAAGAATATGACAATACAGTGGGAGTTTGTATTTTATGTATTTTGGTGCTATTTGGTTTTGGACACATTTATGTATTAAAGTATTTTGGATATTTATCTGATCAGATATATGAAAATTCAGTTCATTCTGTTTTCATTATGTTAAAGTATTGATCTCATTAAAGTTAAGGAGGACCAGTTGGAAATAGACATGTATTGATCACATTGCGTGTATTTTCATGCTATGCATCCATGATTGATCTATGTCATTTAGCTATATTAGTATATGTGACTATTGATGTTTTAGTTACGCTATATGTGACGAATGCCGCTTTGATCCTATGTTGATATGGTTAATGGACGAGATTGTCCGAATATACCCTAAGGATTAAGATAGCAATTTATGAGCTCACTAAGGTTAACACAATTATAAGGTTACATATGTGGCCTAGTGGGAGATTGTTGAAATTATTCAATAATTAAGGGGCCACACATGTAAAATTAATTGTGTTTGGACTATCTAAATAATTAAGCCAAATTAAAGTGGTCTATTTGGAAATTGGCTTAAGGGTATAATTGTCATGAAATTAATATGTAGATACCAGAGATAATTCTAATTTGATGAGGGGCCAAATTAGAAATATCAAAACATATAAATATATGTATTCAATAGGGTTATGGTCCCCAACTCATACGGCCACCAAGAGAGGGTTTTCTCTATTCTCTTCTGTATCCCCATCAACAAAGAGAGGAACAAAGATTTCATCTTTGTTATTAAGGGCCGTAGCGGGTTGGAAGATCGAACCCAATAAAAAGACGATCGCTTCAACATCCATCAAGTCTAACAATAGATTCAGGTACGCTTTCGCAATCAATTTATTTTTTCTTCTCTATCTCATGAATCGACAGGGTACCATAAATTTCTAACAAAAGTACCTCGAGTACTGTTCACATGGGGAAAAGATGAGTGTGTGCTAAGAGAGACAAATTTAAATGGCTAATATAAAAAAATTAATTTTTTAACAGATAAATAGTTTTTTATTTTTTTTTCAATATAGGAAAGGGTCTTATTGGATTTAGGAATTCTTGTTAGAGAATTATGAATGGTAATTGGTAAGGATAATCAGGGTACAGGGATGTCCGGCAGGACAGTTACATCAAGGAGAATTGGTTTGTAAAATGCATATATGATTTCAAATTCAAGGAGTTTGGACTTGGATAAAAGGTAATCTATTAATAAAGCATAATTTTGGTATTGTTAGATAACGTTAAATCCAATGAAAATAGTCATGATAAACATTAAAATTAAATTAAAATTTGTCTCATGATACTTACAGTCTACCTACCTTACATAATTTTTTCATGAAATTTAATACCAATACATGCACGCTAAGAAAAGAACAATAAGCGAAAGACTGTACGCTAATGTATTAAGGTTGGGGCACAATGGAAATATACTCAAGAAATTAGAGAATATCTCAGATAAAAGTCACAATTGTAAGACAATGATTTATTGGTTTGGCCAAGATGCCTACTTCCACAAATAAGGTGATTTAGTTCCACTAGGAAAAAAATGAGTTACAATAGCTCTCAACACTTCTCTCCTTGCACTCAAGAACTCTCTACCACAAAGATAAAGAAAAAATCTCAAACTTTTCTGTTAAACTTATTCAACAACTTCAGCTCTCTTTGTTGAACTTATTCAACAACTTTCATTGAGCACAATGAGATATACTTGCGGTGAAGTTATTCAACAACTTACATTAAGCACTCTTGGAGATGTTTTGTGGAGAACCTTTAGGCCCCTTTATATACTATAGAAATCTAATCCTATACAGGTTTAAAATCCAATCTTATGTAGGATTATATATTGGAAATCTAATCCTATGTAGACTTACATATATTTAGAAATCCAATCCAATATATGGTGAAAGTCAAAAATGGTCATGGGCCTAATTTTGGACACTTTCCTTCATATCTCCACCTCGACAAGATTTTGCTACAAAACCGAGCCGACACACTTCTCCACCGCATAGCTTCACCAAATCAACCACTCGTCAATTCTGCCCCTATGGGCTCTCAAGCAAAACTTCTCCACCTTGCTCTGGAGAAGCTTCATTCTTCTTGTACACTCTCTTGCAGCTTGTAGCTTGCTTGCCCTTGGACAATGAAACCAAATCCTATGTACAGTTCTTGTGGAGAGACTCAATTTCTGTATAACCACCATATATATTTTACTGCTAGTATCTTTGACAGCATGTCTGAAGGTGATAAACTCGTCATCCTCTACTAGTAGTGCATATGCCACCACATTTAACTGTCTATAGTTCTTTACCAGTTTATCAAATCTATACATGTGCACTAGCTTAACTGGTCTCCTGGCCTAGTGGTGGCCAAGGAATCTTACTGTTGGTGCTGCTCATCCTTTTGGTTGTTACTCTTGTGGTGCTTGATGAACTTCTTCAGAAACCTCCACCTCATCTGATGCATCCTCAGACGACTCAATATCAACAGTTTGAGATTTGCTAGATACACCACCATCCTGATCGGACTCACTCTTCTTGCTTGAAGCCAACACTGAAGACTCATCAAATGTGATATCCCTGCTGATTAAGAACTTCTTATCTTTCAAACAGTACAAACGATATTCCTTTACTCCTTGTGCATATCCCAAGAATATGGCTTTCTTGGCTCTCCGATCCAACTTACCCTCATTGACAAGATAGTAAGCTTTGCATCCAAACATGCACAAAGTGCTGTAATCTGCCGGTTTGTCGGTCATAATCTCATATGGAGTCTTACAATCTATAGCCGGAGTTGGTGATCTATTAACCAAGTACTGCGCCATGTGTATAGCATCTGCCCACCATTCCTTGCCTAAACCAGTAATAGGTAGCATACATCTTGCTTTCTCAAGCAAGGTTCGGTTCATCATCTCTGCTAACTCATTCTCCTGTGACATATTTCTGACAGTCTAATGTCGAATGATACCTTCTTGAGCACAAAAATCTTTGAAAGGTCCATAGGTATTTTAGTACCATTATCAGACCTCATCGTCTTTACCTTTCTGTCTGTTCTTTTCTCCACGGTCGCTTTCGACTGTTTGAACTTTTTGAACACTTGATCCTTAGTTTTGATGAAATGCAGCCAAACATAATTTGTATAATCATCAATAAAAGTGACATAGTGCCTTGCTCCATTCTTGGAAGGAATATTGCTAGGTTCCTATACATCCGCATGCACATAGTCGAGAATACCTCTTGTCTTATGCTTGCTTGTACTGAAGGTCACCCTGTGTTTACTACTAAAATCTACTATATTAGCGACGTAATTTAGCGACGTTAGTTAAAACGTTGCTAATTCTTGCAATTTAGCGATGTTTACGTTAAACGTTGCTAGTCGTCGCTATTAGCGACAAAAATTACGACGTGCCAGCGACGTATATTAATTAAATGAGCTTTTCGTCGCTAAATGTTGCCATTACGTCGCTAATAGCGACAAATTTAGCGACGTTCCTAACAACTACGCTAAATTTTAATTAAAATCTGCCCTTCGGATTCATTTTCCCCCATTTTCTATTTTCACTCTCTCTCCTCACTTTTCCCTCCGGCGTAGCAAACTTTCCCCTCCGGCGCGGCGAACTCTCCCCTCTAGTGCGACGAACTCTCCTCCCTCTCCGGTACGTACCTCCCCCCTCTCTCTATTTTGGTTGTGGGTGGTTGGGGGGGGTGTGGGTGGCTCGGGGGGAGGGGCACGGGGGGGTGCGGGTGGTTGGGGGTGAGGGGCTAGGGGGGAAGGGAAGGGAGATGCGGGTGGTGGTGAGTGGGGGTGGCTGGAGTAGGAAGGGCATGTGGGTAAGGGCGGCTGGGGGTGAGGAGGGGGGCTGGAGGTGGTTGGGGGTGTGGGGCTGGAGGGGTGGGGCAGGGCCGGAGGGTGGTCGGGTGGTGAGTGGGGGGTGGCTCGGAGGGAGGGGAAGGCGGGGTGAGGGCGGCTGGGGGTGAGGAGGGGGGGCTGTGGGGGGAGGATTAGGGTTAGGGTTCGATCCAGTGCTAACAAGTGGGAATATACTATAATAAAAAAGCAAGTTGTCGAAGACGAGAACTCGAAGATGAATCGATATGGATCTCCTCCAACGAACTCTTCCGAATAAACCAGGGACTTCATTTCTTCTTACCCTTCTTAAAAGTTTGACATGTGTAATTCATACCTTAGTAGTTTTTAATAAGGTCAAGGGATAACGATATAATCCTCTTCCACTATCTGAGACACTATGGACCATCGATAATTGATCAAACCTGATCCAAAATCGTAACTTTCGCTTAGCTCAGTACGATTGATATACTGGCAATATGATGTTAGCACATGAGCGGTATGCCGAACCCGATTTAGGTTCTCATTTTGAAGCACCGGTATACCGGCTCATACGAGCCTCAGTCGAAATCTTTTCCTCTCCGAACTTTTTCGACACATGGATGATGCTCTCATGGATGTTTTCCAAGTAGGAAGGGACCGACAAAAAAAAAACATGAACATAGTGCAACAATCATTGTTATTTTTTTCCTTGTGCATAGCAAGTGGTCAGCTATGCACAATTCTGCTATAATAGGCAAAAGTAACCAGCCAATGACTCTTTAGGGGCCCATTTGAACTAGATTTTGAGGATGGATAACCTGCTCAGACGCCTATGTTTCGAGCGTGGCTTGTTTGGCCAATGTATTGGGCTTCTAAATGGATGTAGCATAACTGCAATCCAAATTAGCCCATGTAAAATGTGTGCCCATACTAAAACCAAATTTGCTTATTCAGTCAATTAAGGGTAGACCTACTGACATAATGAAAGCAACTGGCATCTTTTCACAGTGTATATTTTTTTGGAACAAAGAAAGCAACTACATGATCGATGAAGAACCATTCTTCCATACCTTTACTTCTGTTTGCATCATGTGTCCGATCCATCTCCTTTTTATTAGGCGTATATATGAGCTACTTTCCCTTATAGTTATCGCTGCATCATTACCAGAGCTGCGAAGATTTCATAGTGACCACAGTTTTCCTTATCGGGGCGGATACATCATAGGTACTGGAGTTTCCTTACCAGAGTTTTGGAGTACACCGTGATAGCTCAATGATGTCCTCCAGTGCATCTCACACATAACAGATAGTCTGTCTAGTAATAGTGTCACTTGATTACATGTTTAGTTTCTTGGATCACTTGTTTTAAGATTAGGGGTCTGCTGCTCGGGGTGGGGCCCCGAGAGGGCTCGCAGTATAATGTATGTATGTATTATGTAGTATATTCGTTTCAGTTTTAAAGTTTATTCATATTTTTATATATCTAGAAATGGCTATATCTATGTATCTGCGAGATCGTTTGTGGATGTACAACCGTATTCGAGATGACAGGTGCGGTGTTCGAAATGAATACATTGCCGGAGTAGAACAATTCCTCCAATTCGCGAAGGCGCTTCCTCAATCCCTGGACGACATGGACATTAACTGTCCTTATGCAAAATGTCAGAACATGAAGTTTTAACCAGAATTGGATGTGATGTATCACTTATACACAAAGGGTTTCCTTTCGAATTACTACCAGTGGACCGTACACGGAGAGCTTGTACCTTTAGTATTCCAAGTGCAGCCTTATGTGGAGCCTTAATTTTTAGTTACGTAGAGAATTCATATATATGTTATTTCTAGGCCGAGTTTTTTAGGCTTAGGGAGGCCTGGTCGACACAGCTAGAGGGAGCTGGAGCTAGCACCTCCCAGTAGCCCCCGGCCGCCGCAGCTCAGTCAGGTGACGAGCTATGGATGAAGGTCGTTGGTGGCATGCATAGGGGTACGTACTATGGTACGAGCTCCTATGGTGCCTTCATTGCGTCGCAGGCCTCTAGGACCGCCACTAGTGTGCTCGGCCCCGGACAGACTGAGGAGTCGCTGTTAGCCCAGCAGAGTATCGATGCACAGATCGTAGCTCTACGTGACGAGATGCTGCAAAGGATGGCGGTGTCGCAGTCGCGGTCGCAGCCGCATACGAATGATCCTGCGCTCATCTCACTTTTTGAGAGGCTTGAGGAGACGACTGAGGTGCTGCGACAGATTTTCTACGCTACGCAGGAGACTACGCAGCGGTTGGTCGAGCAGACGCAGCAGTTCCGTAAGATGTCTACGAAGCGACCATCTGGTACGCTAGGAGCATCGTCTACATCCGATGGTGCACGGAAGGACATGCTCGTCAGCCTGTCACCGGAGGACTATCAGAAGATCCTTGCGTTGGGACGACAGTCATCTGGTGGCGCTCCTCCTCCAGCTCTAGCTCCAGCTCCAGGCGATCAGTAGTTTTGTTTTTGCATTTTCGGACTTTGTACTCTACATTTTTACTTTGTACATATTTGAGGATATTGACTTTGTTCTTTATATTTGTACGTTATATCATCTGTTGAGGATATTATTTTTTCTTTATATGTTTTATCTATTCTGGAATGTATTGTGCGTGCCGGTGTTGCTTGTTCCACCGAAGGGGTCGGCGAACCCAGGTGTATTTCTGCATTCTAGATTCTGCATTTTGGATTCTGTATTTTGCATTCTGGAGTTTTTTTTTTATTTTTTTCCAATTTAGCGATTTACATACGTCGCTACGTTTTAGCGACGTCTTTTAGCGACGTTTATATACGTCGCTAAGTTTTAGCGACGTTTACATACGTCGCTAACAATGTCGCTAAATTGCTGACATGGCAGACAATCTGATGTCACCACATCATCGCAAAACGTCGCTAATGTGTCGCTAATCGGTGACCACAAAGAAACATAGCTAATAACGTCACTATTTACCGACGTTATTACTGTCGTTTATTTACGTCGCCATAGCGACCTTTTGTGACATTTTTTCGATTAGCGACACTTTTTTCCGTCGTTTCCAAAATGTTGCTAAAAATATTGCTAACTTAAGTTAGCGACGTTTTGGCCGAGATTAGCGACGTTTATAAACGTCGCTAATCTGACAAATTTTTGTAGTGGTTGCTTGCCATAAACACAATGCTCACAAAAATCCATACTTAGCTTCTTCAAGTTCTTCAGTGACCCCTGCTTGCTCAGTAAGAACAATCCTTTCTCACTCATATGCCCAAGCCGCATATGCCAAAGATGCGTGCTATCAGACGAATCAGATTTACTAACTACTAAAGACCCAGTCACAGTGCTTCCTAATAAGATATAAAGGTTACCCTGTCGGTGACCTTTCATCACCACTAAAGAACTACGAACAACCTGCAAGACTCCACTCTCGGCAATAAACTTGTTACATTCAAGTCAAGCATACCAAAAGAAATAATATTTTTCTTGATGTCGGGAATATATCTGACATCGGTCAAAGTCTGAACAATTCCATCATACATTTTCACCTTGATAGACCTAATTCTAACAGCTCGACATGCGTTGTTGTTGCCTATCAACACAGAACCACTATCTGTCGCCTTGTAGGAAGAAAACCACTCCCTCTTTGGACACATATGTTACGAGCATCCGGAATCGAGAATCCAACGGTCACTCATGTTGTCATGTGCCACCGATAAACAGACCCCATCACTATCAACTTCTGAAGCACAGTTTGCTTCATCACCTTCTCTCCCTATCTTATTCTTCTTTTTCTTGTTCTTCTTCTTTGGATGAGGACACTTATTTGCATAATGTCCTTTCTCATTGTAGTTTAAGCACTTCACTTTCTCAAGAGGTGCCTTAGACTTGGATCATGACCTTCTGCTGTAAGATGTTTTATTGTTTGTCCTCCCTCTTGCCGTCAAACCTTGGGCTTGGTCTCCACTGTTTCTGCCATTACAATCCAACCTCCGTACCTCATTAGACAATAAGGCTCATAGCCACTTCTACGAAAATTGAGTTCTTTCCGTATAGTAATGTTTGAATAAGATTCTCATAATAATCGGGCAAAGAAAATAATAAGATTAGCGGTAAACGATCATCTTCTTCATGTATGTCAACATCCTTCAAGTCAAAAATAATTCGATTGAATTTTGAAATATGATCCCGAATTGATGTACCTTCCTCCATCACTAGTCCGTAGAGCGACTTTAACATATAAAGTCGGTTGGTGAGAGTCTTTGTCATGTAGAGTGATTCCAACTTCAACTAGAGTACACGACATCCCTTTCCAAACATAGACGAATAGCAGCACATGCTTCGAGATCCATGTCATCCCAATTATCATCAGTCATGACAACGGGCTTCTTGGATTTTCTCCGTAAAGCCTTGTGAAGCTTTTGAGATATGAGAACCTCATTCATCTGGCTTTTCAAAAAGCCAAAATCATTCTTCCCATTGAACTTCTCAATTTCATACTTTTCGATCTTGCTTGACGGAGCCATATCAAGAATCCACCCAACTAATTTTCTCTAAGAACATTGTCGAGCACCTTGCTAGACTCCCAAAGCTCTGATACCAAATTATTGGGGCACAGCAAAAGTATACCCAAAAAATCAGAGAATATCTCAGAAAAAATTCACAATCGTAAAGACAATGATTTACGCGGTTTGGCCAAGATGCCTACTTCCACAGACGA
>JANAVB010022233.1:0-45000 GCA_029216955.1 Iris pallida | reverse complement strand
TATTCTCCATTTGGAGCATATTCTAGATTGTGTAGATGTTGGACCTAGGACAGCGTTCTACCGTCGACACTGCGACGTAGGTTGGACGTACCCATGTCTCATGCCCTTACACTGGGTGCGGATCGTGACACGTTTTTAGCGGTGGCCCATGTAGGTCCTAGAGATATAGTGGTATTCGAACTAGAGTATCACTACAATCTGTAGTAGGATATAGGATATAGTTTTGAGGTACTCAATCACATTAGGAAAACTTTGATCCAATACTTGCCATCTAAATTCTTGTTGATTAAATGCTTTCCTTGAGTAAATAAACTGTCCTCCTTTGATTTTTTTGCTTCATTTTCAGTAGTTGTTTTTTTTTTTGTTTTGATCTGTCTTCAGGATGGTTATAGAGACACGATCTCATCGCTCCGGTCCATGCAGGTCCTAATTTGTATTAGTACGATGTCGTGGTAGTACAGCGACTTAGTCGTACTAATACGAGCCTGCTATAGAGTATAGGAAGTAAAGTATTAGAATGAGAGGATACTCCCTCATTGTTAGGATTCTTTGAGAGATTACTGGGATGACCCCTGAGAATCTTATTTTAACTTCGATTTAAAATCTTTTTCCCCTAATTTGATTTACCTATTTACTCACTTGATTCACACATTACTCCTTGTTATTGAATTTGATTTTGATGGATTCATTGTTGAATTTTGAACCTTGTTGATTAGTTGTTAACTTTGAGTTTGTATTTAAATATATTTTTTTATTTTTATTTTATTTTGGAATTTAGGGTATAACCTGATAACATACTTGATAAGGACAGTGAGAAAGGTAAATGTCTACTTTATTGTGGGGTTAGAATTTATCGTAGTCATACTGGCTAGCAAGACAAGGACATAGAGCCTAATTTTGATATACTTATCCTAGTTATGGAATTTAGATTTTCTTGCAGCCATACCGGTTGGTGAGGTAAAAATTCTAAATAACATAATTATAGGGTGTATACCTCAGTTACGGACTCTATTGCTTATTGCAGCTATGTTTACTGGCATGGTGAAATTCTAGCAAGATGATTTCAGGAAGATGTGTATGGTTATCAGATTATATCTCAAAATTCGTTCATTCCTTTGAGCAGATGAGCAAGAACAGGTTTTATCATTATTATTTTCTTGCCATTATTTCTTGTATTCCCATTTTTTCTTATCTTAGTTAACTTTGTCCCAATTACATCAATCACCCATCGCGTATCTAATTTTGTCATCTATACTTTGAAACCTTTGAATCTACATACCTTTTTACCTTGGAAAGGTCGAGGAAGTGACGTAAATCATCTAGCTCAGAAAGGACTTAATTTGTTATCTCATGATAATCTAGGTAGGGATATAAAATGTTGGTCTTTGATATAGAATTTGAGATAGAGATGTGGTAAAAAGCGAGAATGGAATCAAGAGATTTATATTATCAATCTAGGAATGATCACACATAGAGAAATATTTGGATGTAGAAAATAGATGCATTTCTTAGCTGACGAGGATATTCGGAGTCAACTTAGTTTGAGGACTTGGATAAATTTTTGTTATTGATTCTGGAGTGGTACACTATGCCATTCCTGATGGGGCTCAGATTTACAGACTTCTTTAGGATATGTGGGAGGTACAAAGACTTCAGGCTGAGCTTATGAGAGAGCAAAGTCTCAGTATCTAACTGTTATGGGATTACATGCATTCGAAGGGAGAGCCTAGTCCCAAGAGAGCGAGGAGCAGTTTATACCCTGAGCCTACCCCGGCTTCCAGCCTAGACCTACCTATCCAGTTCAGATTCCTGTCCAGCAGAGGCCAATTGAGCGAGTGCCTACCTGTGCCTCCTGAAAGAAGCCTGGGCACGTATGGAAGGACTGTAGGAAGAGACTAGGATTGTCCCTATTTTGTGGATCAGCTGCACACAAGATACGAGACTGTCCTACTACACCAACCCCCAGTCGAGGCCTACCTCCAAGAGAGAGTTCCAGCTACCAGACCTAGTAGAGGTGAGTTCTTGACCTATACCTTATCCTATCTTGATGATTACTGTATCCTACCATATTGTTTTTATGTTTGATACCTTAGGACTACTTTTGATCTACTATGACTATAATGGCTAAATGATGAGACCCCAGACTGATATTACCTGCCATAACCCTGTATGATATCTTTCCAACTGCATGATTTAGATAAGTTTTCTTAAGACCATGATTGTTGGGGATTTGACCTAGAAGGAGTAGGATCATCTTAATTTCGAGGACAAAATTATTTTAAGGAGGGTAGACTTGTAACCACCACTTTTCAAAAATGAGGGTAATTTTGAACTTTTATAATTTTTATCATTTAATAATAATATTTAAAACATATTATGATTTTTGGTGATTTTCTTTATTTATTTTGTATTATTTAGATGGGTGAATTGTTATTTTGGTTGTTGCAAGCTTAACCCTAGAGACCGCTTGACTTAGAGACTAACCATGACTAAGAAGACTCGACCATGTGACTAGATTGGCTAATTACATATTTTTAGGCTAAGGATATTTTAGTCATTGTTCGTTACTTTGAATTTTATTAATTTATTAATTATATTGCTTGTTGTGCGGTTTGATTGGTAGCTGAATTCGTGTTTTGGTAGTATAAGTGGTTTGACCTTAGTCAACCTTGACCAGAAGCCTAATAATGTATTAGAAGTATTATTGGCCTTTTAAAATTTAAATTAGAATTATTGTTTATTTTTAGAATCAATTATTTCATTTTTTAAGCTATTTTCTATTGAGTCAAAAAAAAGCTATTTTCTATTAAAGCCTTTCTAGCCTTTTTGACATGGGCCTTTTTAGCAACTCATGGAGTGCTTGGCCCATGTGCAAGCCCTAAAACTAACACCCCCTACCCCTGGTCGGCCATAAGCAGCCCCCTCCCCTCTCATTTGTAAAACATAGTCACCAAGAGCAAACCCTAATTTCTTTTCCTCCAAAACCGTAGATTTCTCATCCGGAGTCCGTTTCACCTCAAACGAATTCCGTTGCGCTCGTTGCAAGAGGAGGACTTGCTGGAGTACTTCTAGCAAGGAGGAGGAGGCATTTCCTCCAGATAAATCGGCCGACAAAGCGCTCGAGGAATTTCTTTTATTGAGATTCCGACTCTCAATAGGTAAATCCCGATCTACCTTTGTTTCTCCTGAATTTTCTTCATTATTGCATCCATATAGGTACCTTTGGTCTGTGTATGAAGTTTCGCAGGATTTTGGTTTCGTTTGATAGCGGTATCGGACACGTATCGGTCTCACGTTGCAACGTGTTCGGCAAAATGTCACTTAGAATTGAAAAGTGTTAATTTTCGATTCTGTTTTCACGAAATTCTTCCTTATATGATTTGTAACAACTTTTGTGAAGACGGATTGGAAATCGATACGACTTCGGCATCCGAACGGACACGGACACGGACACGCGTGCATGAGATCCCGTGCACGGTCCCGTGCACGCCCTGCTGTCTGTGCGTCATAACTCGATGCACAGAGCTCCGTCTTGCATGAAATTTTACGAGCATGTAGGGGCAACCTCTTCCCACATGCCCGTAAAATTTTACGATGTTTTGTCGAGCGAACACGGAGTAATCGCGCGTGCACTGGTCGTCTGAACTGTGCATTTAGGCTGAAATTCGCCGCTGACACGGCCTTCGTACGTGAACACAGCGTGTCGAGGACCTGTACCAGGAGTTGGAACACGTATCCCTATACCTAGACTACCTAGGAACTCGATCCCGAGTCGTGGCATGGCCGACGCGCGAGCCACAAGCGGCGACCCGCATGCACGAGCACGCACGCGCGCGCAGGCCGCGCGCTTTTGCTCGAGCCGCTGTGTCGCGTAGCTGTGACTTCGTGTCGTGTCGATGTGTCCTAGACCTACCCCGTGACCCTACCTAGCCGTGTGCACGAGCACGAGGCTTCTCGTTGTGCGTGTGACACAAAATCGAGCGAGAACACCCTCTTCGACACGCAAAATTGGTTTTCTGATACGCACTCTCTGGACATGACACGGACGCTGTTTCGACCATGGGAGTACCCGAGCACATCCCACGTGTCGAGACCAACGTATTTGCCAAGTTTCGTGAGTTGGTTTGGAGTATTTTTTTGATTTGGGTCATTTTGTCGAAATTGGATTTTTCGGGTTCAATATTTTGAATAGAAATATGATATTTTGATTCTTCGACTTTTAATCGATATTTCTGACTTGTTAACTTATATATGATATTTTGGACTTGCGGGAAGTGATCCGTGGGATTATTACCTATTTGTTTGCCTTTTACAAGTATAATTGGGTTTTTCCTCTAATATAAAATTGAATAGTTTTACAGTATTTTGATTTTCTGGATTTTATGTATCAAATTCTGAGTTTATTATTCATAGATGACATTCTGAGCTTGTGGGAGTTGACTCTTGGGTTTAATTCATATTTTTAACCGTTTTATGCACTTATGGTGTTTTTACCCATTGTATATATATATATATATATATATATATATTTGTATATATATATATATATATATATATATATATATATATATATATATATATATATATATATATATACAAAAAAAAATACACAAATCTATATATGTAACATGAACACATCTATAAGAGATACATGAATGAAATGTAAAGTACTCAAGAACACATCTCTACATATTCAAATCTGAGATTTAATATGAATTAATTCATTTAATTAATATTTTAAATATAAAGTGTGTCCAAGTTTGGGGGTTTTCCCCATGAACACAAGACACAACAATAATACAATAGAAATCCCTAAAGGACACATAATGGACACAAGAGGACACAAAATAGGGACACAATAATGGGGGTCATTCCTATGGTTAAAACTTTTCTAAATGCAAAATGGAGAAATAAAATAGAAGAAAATATTACCTAAAGGAGAGAAAATCCAAGGAGAAAGGCTTCTTCCTTGGGAGAGCTTGAGAGCACTTGGGGAAGAAGACTTCTCAAAGAAAGAAAATGAGATGGGAGTCCTATTAGGGCCGGCCACAATGGTTATCCCCCTCCCCCCCTCATTGAATATTACAAGTTTACCCCTCCCTTAGTTACAAGTGTTTAAAACAATTTTGGTTAGGGTTTGGGGATAAAAGGGTCAAAATAAAAACTCTAAATGGTTAACCTAATAATTAGGATTATGAATAATCTTTCTAACATGACTAATTAAAATGTGGGCCATGGCTAACTAATGTATGGGTCCAACTAGAGTCTAAGTTACCCCGGGTCCCCGTTACAAGTCGGATTGAGATAAAATTCGAACCCGACTCAAATAATCCCAAAACAATATCATAAATAATAAAATAATATCAAAATAATTCAAAGAGGTCAAATACAAAATATCCTTAGGCCAGAAATGACATTAAAATATCATAATCACATGGTTAGGCTCTAGGTAAAACAGTCTCTAGGATTTCACTAGCAAAACGTCAAAACCACAAGTCATTGATTTAAATAATTTTAAAATGATTTAAAATAACCAAAAATCATATAATGAATTAAATATCATTATTAAAATAATTATAAACACGAAATTGTGAAATTACCCTCATTTGGAAATTTTGAAATTACAACTCTACCCACCTTAGAGAATAATGAAATGAACTTGAGCCTATCCTCTCCCAAAGTGGCCGGCCATATGGGGCTATTTGTCCTATTATGGTAAGGTCCAAAATGCCCCCACTAACCTATTCTATGAGTATTAGAAAAGGGCTAATTGGTTGGGGCTAAATTAGTCATTCTAAAGTCTCTAATCACACTAACCTTATCCATAATAATTAGTCTAACCTCTAACTAAAATATTTCTATCATGTGGACTAAAATTAATATCATATGGGCCATGCCTAACTAGTGTGTGGGTCCCACTAGAGTCAAACTACCCCCGGGTCCCCGTTTCAAGTCGGATTGAGTTGAAATTCGAACCCGACTCAAATAATATCATAAATAATAAAATAATATCAAAATAATTCAAAGAGGTCAAATGCAAAAATATCCTTAGGCCAAAAATGATATTAAAATATTATAATCACATGGTTAGGCTCTAGGTCAAACAGTCTCTAGGGTTTCACTAGCAAAACGTCAAAACCACAAGTCATTGATTTAAATAATTTTAAAATAATTTAAAATCACCAAAAATTATATCATGAATTAAATATCATTTTTAAAATAATTATAATCATGAAATTTCAAAATTACCCTCATTTGGGAAACTGGGTGCTACAACTCTACCCACCTTAGAAAAATTTCGTCCTCGAAATTTAAGATCGATAGTACTCCTTCTAGAGCCTCTAACCTACCCAATATCTAAGGTAACACTTCCTAACACTGGAATAATAAACGGACATCTAAATAGTATCAATCTAGGAATACCTCCAACACTGCTCTGCTGTACGACGGTAATGGAACTTCAATAAAATATGGACTGGAACCTATATCCAAGGGTCTGGACCTATTTTAAAGTGATCTTAACTAAGGATGAAAAGAAACTGATCATAGGCAATCGGTATGCTCAAACTATTATTTTCCTATTAACCATCTATTAATACATTCTATTACCATAGGAACGATGCATTACTAAGACATAGGGCCCTATCTCTCATAACACATTTATACTCACCAAAAGACTAGTACATCCTATCAAGGCTGACACTATAATCTCTCATAAATCTCATAAGCTACATTTTTATAGACACACATCCCCACATCAAGGACTAACCTATATATATCTACAACTGATACTAATGGGGTGACGTCCCTATTTCCCAACAATCAAGGTCTAATTTTTTTTTATCTAAATCATGCAATTTGAAGGAATAGTATACAAGATCAGGGCATACCGTAGCAGTTGGAAGTCTCACCTAGGTACACTAATCATTCTAGGTCAAAACAGTACTATGGTATCAACACACAAACAATCTAGGATGTCCTAATTGGGAAGGTAAGGGAACAACAATCATCAAGGTTGTACGGCTGTCTACCATCCTATATAAAAATTGGTCATTAATAAGCAACTAAGAAATTATTAAAAGGTTACTATTCCATAAAATGGCAAAAATTGAAAATTTAGGCACAACAAATCATAAATAGATTTTTGTCTTGACACGATCTAAGTTGATCAATTTCGGAATAAAATGAGATTTGGACAAGAAGGGAAATCAATGAAATCAAAGTATGAGCACGAGCATCCAATGATGGAGGTTCAGGTCATGATTAAATTTAATTCGACTGAGTACGAATATGAGGTTCATAGGCGATAAAAAGATTTCAAGGAGAATTGTCAAAGCTGTCGCGAATGAGACTCTAGGGTCAAGTTTAACTATGTCTCCATTCTCGTAGATTGATACATGAAAAAGTGAACCAAAGTGCAATAGGTTGATCAGACCATCATGTACCGGTTCTGATTAGACAATATGTTAGTGGGTGGCCACCCAATAAAATATGTCATGACCAAGCTCGAAAATAGATAAGCTTGCAAAACTAAGGCTAATTTAGCAGCACAAGATTTAAGGGTGGTAATGATGAAAGGAATTACATAGTCCAAGTTTCTTAACCAACGGGTCAAGTAATCAGATAAGGTACAAGGTTAAGCATCTAAGGAAACAAGCAAACACCATCACATGTCGGTTTGAAAGAATTGAGTCAATGCTGGATTTCTAATTGAAATAAGAAGAAATTTAGTATAATGGTAGAGGTTATAGTTTAGCCAGTTGACCAGAAAATCTTATCAAGAAAATAGAGTACAAGAAGACGGGTTTTAGTGGGACATGATATACCTATACGAAGGTGAGCTCATCTAGGTCTTGCATATAAGATTTGTTGGAGGGTAACAGCTAGTATTACATTCCGAATATCAAAGTCACGATAAGGAACATCAAGGATCTCAATTAGAAAGTGGGAGTTCAAGAGGTGGTAATTAATGCACAAAAATAATGAAGATCGAGTTAGTCATCTGCTTCTGATACTCTTAAGTTCATCTGGTCATAACTTGCCAATCATATCTTTACCTCACCAGTCTCCATATGAAAATTTAACCTATACTTAAACCCTTACCATGACTACCGTAGGCAATTCCCAATTTCCAAACATCACTCTTGAAGCACAGCCCTCACATTTAGGAATCAACATTAACCATTTATTTAAATTTCCAAGTTCTTTCACCTTGTCTTAAATTTGACCCAAAACCTCTAAATCTCGTTTACGAATTCCTTGAACTTGTTCAAATTGTTCTCCTCGTATTATTTAATTTAAATCTCTAGGCCTTACAAAACTTATCTTCCATCATAAAATCAACTTCCGTATTTTCTTCGACATACACCCTTGAATATTATTCTCCTAAAAATATTTCACAACAATCTCTAAACTTCCATAACTTTGTGTTCTCTCTATCCCTAGTCATTTTCTCGCAACATCTTGTTTAATATCCTTATTAAACACAATTAACTTCTCTTTTCCATTACTAACCTTCTACATAGCCTCAGAGTAAAAGTTTTTCCCAGAATCAATAACCAAGATTTTCTAAGTTCTCAAAACTAGGTTGACCTCTGATATCCTCATTAGTTTTGAATACACCTATAAACTATCTCATAACCCCAAAATTTCTCTAAATATAATTGTTTCCAGATTGGCAGTATACATCTCTTTATTCTATTCGAGACCTTTACCACATTTTTATCTCAAGTTTCCATATGGAACACTCCACATTTGATTTCCTTTAGATCATCATAAAATAACCAGTTACGTCTTCTCTGAGCTACATAATTTACGTCACTTTCTTAGCCTTTTCCATACAAAAGATACGAAGATTCAAGGGTTTCGAAGTACATCTGGTAGGGACGACAAGATATGGGTAATTAATGTAATGAGACAGAGTTTAAGATAAGAGGTAAATAAGAATACAAGGGAATAATGGCGAGAAAGAATAATGAAGATATGTTCCTTCTCATCGGTTCAAACGAGAGGAACCCATCAAGCTTAAATTCAATAGCAAGGAATGAGGGTGAATCCAAACAAGAGGAAAAGGAATTCCAATTGAAGTTCAAAATGAGTTTCTCAAGGGTCATCCCAGAAATCTCTCAAAGAATCCTAAGTGTGATTGAGTACCTTGGATTTGAAAATATTAATCTAAATACAAAATTAAATCAATAACTACAAAATTTTATCAAAATCATCAACTAATACCAGGATTCAAAGTTCTACAATGAATCCACAAAATCAAATTCAAATCAAGGAAAAAGGTGAATCAAAACAAGAAAAAGGAGTTTAAATTGGAATTCAAAATGAGATTCTCAAGGGTCATCCTAGGAATCTCTCAAAGAATCCTAACAGTGATTGAGTATCCTCTCATCCTAACATCTTAATTTATATATCCTATAGCAGGCTCGTAGTAGTACAACTGAATCATTGCGCTACTACAAAATCGCACTAATGCGAATCTCGACCTGCATGGGCCACCACTAAAAACGTGTCACGACCCGCACCCACTGTTAGGGTACAGGAACGTAACAATGCCCAGCCTACGCCGCAGTGTCAGCGGTAGAACGCTGTCCTAGGTCACATCATCAAACAATATAATGCTAAGCAGTTTATACTCCCCGAATGGGGGTGACATAGCAGATACAGTCTCAATCACATCTAAGGTAGAGCATGATAAGGATAGATAAACATGAAATCCAAAAGAGATACAGGAGATATAAGTCTAAGTGTCTAAGATACATAAACCCAGAAATACATCTCAAAACTAGGTACAGTAATCCACCAAGTAAATACAACTCCAGACAAATGAAATAACTATCTAAACAACCTCTAGTGTGTCTCCTCTAGGCTAGCAGGCAACCTCCAAGCTATCTGTAAAATTTATCAACAGGTCCAGTCAGGACAGGAGCGAGTACAATACATCTTAACAGTTCATAGCAGGTTAGAAAATATAATCATGCAGTAAAGTAAGATACAAGTACTGAAAGAAATGCGGTATATAAACAGAGAGAGAACTGTAATAGAAATATCTACTATAAATAGAGAACTAACATGTGGCTAGTGAGTCAAAGTACAACATGGACATGTAAATATCATGGGATAATTCTGATAAGACACTACGAAATGATTCTGATAAGATACTACTGGTGTATTATTCACATGTCCACTTCTACTCTCCTGTACCACCAATCAATACACAATGATCCAACCAGGTTATGTTATGATTTCATGTACAGCCCCCGAAGGGTGATAAGCCCCCGAAGGGTGGTACATAGTAGACCCATAAATGGATTAAAGATTCCAGGAAGACTCTGTGATCATAAGAGTATATGTCACAAGTGATCGAAGAACCAACGAAGCATAGTGATACGCCATGTAAGTGAAACGCACAGAACATAGAGTACCCGATGCTCCCTAAGGATAACATCTCAAGAAGGGATCCATATAGTACCAATCCGTGTGACCAACGTGACAGTACAAGTAAAATAATTTAATACAAAAAATAATTCTAAGCAGGATATGAAATAATCAGAGAATGTACTCGCCTGATATCTGAATGTCCAAGGTAAAGATACTGTCCGAGGAGAGGTGTCTGGCTCCTAATTTGAACAGCATAAGTCACAACATGTCCAGAAGGGTAATATAAAGCACTACAATGCATTCTACATGAATCTAGGTCAAACTAGGCCAAAGTCAACCCTTGGTCAACTCTGGTTAACTGCACTAGTCAAACTAGGTCAAACTAGGTCATGTCCTAACCCAGCAAGTCTTACTAGGCCTAACCAAGACTATCCTAGCAAGCACACATCAATACAAGGCTATACAAGCCAACATACACCCAACTCTATATAGCATGCAATTATTCAATACTCAAATAGGCAAGAATTCACACTGGATATACACTAGGTAATCTATTACTTTAAGCTATATATGTCTACACATATATACACATGCATATATTGGTATTCAACATTAGGTCTATAATCATGGCATTTCAAATGGTTATATAAACTTATATATTACAACACAATATGCTAACATATATATAATATACATACATAGCTAAGTTAACTATATTCATAAATACTTATTTAAGAGGCTATGTGTGTGTATGTGAACATGGCAAAGGGGCAAGTGAGGGTTAAATGGGCATACATAGTGTATACATATCAAAGAGTGTCAAAGTGTAAGTGAACAAAGTGTCAAGTGTGATAGTGTCAACATAGTGTAAGGGGGTACATGAGGTAATATAGGATTTGTGTTAACATAGAACATTACATCTCATTAACTTGTATATTGCATACATTACATACTATGGAACCAACATATTCATTACAAGCCATACTTATACATGCTTACATTAGATAGGATACTTACACCTCATACATCATTTATTTAACCATTTACTCATGCTTGCATTCTCTATTTAGTTACATAATGTATATACATTAACATGGGTTAAAATCAAATAGAACATTATATTACACACAAGGGTGCACAAAATGCATATGCCGAATAGTAACTCCTACTAATAATCAATACTGTACCATCTCAGCATGAAATAAAATCTAAGATTAAAATATGTTATAGATCTATGTGTTATCTTTCCGAAACTTCAAACGGATCGCGTTTTTGTTTCCGGAAACTCCCGGAATCGCGAAAACACCGAGAACGCGTTTGTCTTTCGTACAGCTGACACTCAAATAATTCTCCAGAAAGTTACAGAAAGAATTAGGCCTATTAATACATGTTTTTGGAAATCTAACTTCAATACGCTTCTTTTAAAAAAAACGGAAGATTAAACCGAGCTTTGAGCTAGAAGTTATGACATTTCTAAGTTAGGACTGAAATTAAAAACGTGGATAAAAATCTTGACGGATTTAGATAGTTTGAGCCAAAAAAATATACAATATATATCCTAATTATCCATAACAATAATGACAATAATAATATGGGGAACCACACTCACAAACTTGATTATATAATCATCATGAACCATTTATTACATATATAAATATAGATATACTCTCATTACAATATATATATATATATATATATATATATATTTTTTTATATATATATATATATATATATATATATATATATATATATATATATATATATATATATATATTTTTATATATATATATATATATATATATATATATATATATATATATATATATATATATATATATATATATATATATATATATATATGGGAGCGGATCAAAAGCCCCCCTTAGAAAGCCCCCCAAAAACCCCCCTCACTCTAATTCGTAATATTAATGTTAATATTAATGTTAATATTAATGTTAATGTTAATATTAATGTTAATATTAATTTTAATGTTAATATTAATTTTTTTTAATTTTTTATATATTAATGTTAATGTTTTTGTTAATATTAATATTTATGTTAATATTAATTTTAATGTTAAGTTTAATGTTAATTTTAGTATTTAATGTTAATATTAACATTAACATTAATATTAACATTAATATTAACATTAAATTACGGATTAGAGTGAGGAGGTTTTTGGGGGGCTTTCTAAGGAGGGCTTTTGATCCGCTTCCTATATATATATATATATATATATATATATATATATATATATATATATATATATATATACGCAAATCTATATATGTAACATGAACACATCTATAAGAGATACATGAATGAAATGTAAAGTACTCAAGAACACATCTCTACATATTCAAATCTGAGATTTAATATGAATTAATTCATTTAATCAATATTTTAAATATAAAGTGTGTCCAAGTTTGGGAGTTTTCCCCATGAACACAAGACAACAATAATACAATAGAAATCCCTAAAGGACACATAATGGACACAAGAGGACACAAAATAGGGACACAATAATGGGGTCATTCCTATGGTTAAAACTTTCCTAAATGCAAAATGGAGAAATAAAATAGAAGGAAATATTACCTAAATGAGAGAAAATCCAAGGAGAAAAGGCTTCTTCCTTGGGAGAGCTTGAGAGCACTTGGGGAAGAAGACTTCTCAAAGAAAGAAAATGAGATGGGAGTCCTATTAGGGCCGGCCACAATGGTTATCCCCCTTCCCTCATTGAATATTACAAGTTTGCCCCTCCCTTAGTTACAAGTGTTTAAAACAATTTTGGTTAGGGTTTGGGGGTAAAAGGGTCAAAATAAAAACTCTAAATGGTTAACCTAATAATTAGGATTATGACTAATCTTTCTAACATGACTAATTAAAATATGGGCCATGGCTAACTAATGCATGGGTCCAACTAGAGTCTAAGTTACCCCGGGTCCCCGTTACAAGTCGGATTGAGATGAAATTCGAACCCGACTCAAATAATCCCAAAACAATATCATAAATAATAAAATAATATCAAAATAATTCAAAGAGGTCAAATGCAAAATATCCTTAGGCCAAAAATGACATTAAAATATCATAATCACATGGTTAGGCTCTAGGTCAAACAGTCTCTAGGGTTTCACTAGCAAAACGTCAAAACCACAAGTCATTGATTTAAATAATTTTAAATCACCAAAAATTATATCATGAATAAAATATCATTATTAAAATAATTATAAACACAAAATTTTGGAATTACCCTCATTTGGAAAACTGGGTGCTACACCACACGGTGCATTACGATGAGTCGTTGACTCGAAGAGTTGTGTTGACCCGATGAAGTATCGATGCGAATCGATGCAGGAGTTACGTTGGCAAAAGGTAAGCTTTGAGTCGGTTGGAATCTATGAATCGAATCAATGTAAAGGATAAGTCCCGTTTGAGCAAGTGCTGATTTTAGTTGATCTGGTGTGCAGGCTATGCTTTTACGCTGGACGATAAGAGGTCGGCATTTTGCCTTATGCAATGAAGTGTCCGCAAAACCAAATCATGGCCTTGCAACGGATTGTGGCATGGGAACGATAGGCCAAATCAACCGAGTAGTTCAAAGGAATGGCTAAGTCCGGAAGTTAGCTATGCGATCGAGTTAAAGAAGAGAGACACTTCAATCGGCGAGGCGGCAAGGCGTATCGGCTTAAGGTGGGCGGATTCTTGACTCTCTCTCCCTATTCCTTCACGTCTAATAAAAATATGTTATGCTATGCGTGTAATGCCCCAGTCCCAAAATACTTAGGATTAGATACGTATCCATGCCAGCTGCATGTATACGAAGTATACTCCAATATATGGAAACCTCGTATGAATACATAAGCTGTAAAATGTAGTAGAACCAAAATAACTAAATCTCATCCACTGGATAAATAAATGATATAAAAGCAACTCTGAATTTTGTCATGTATACAATCGTTGGGCGGAGACAAAGTCCACTACCAACTACCTCAAATAAAACGTACAAGAAGTGATCGATAAAATAACGAGACAAACCAAGCGCAACCATCTTCGAAAGAATGGAGAAGATCACTGTCTTGGCTAGAACACCTGCAAAATCACAGAAGCACACACCTGGAGAGATAACCAGGTCCTCAGAGGGACGTAACAAGATACAATAAACATGCCATATAAATACTGAATATAAAATATGCCACAATCAAAGAAAGTGACAAGACACAATAAGGTAATCTATTCATACTAAAGTGAACATGCAATTTGAGAAACAATCCTTCGACGCATGATCCCTGGCTGTAAATGGGATCGGCATAGTCCCCATATAGGGCACCAGGGGCCTACGTCCGTAACGTCCGAAGATCTTCAGAGGGCATCATGTGCAAGGGGTTACGTCCATAACGCTCTGGAAAACGTCAGAGGGCACCTGGAGCCTGCGTCTCCGGCGGAGCGCACAGGTAATAAGGGAAGTGCATAGAAGCCCATACGTTAGGTAATGTTCTCCCCGCCCAATGTACCTGTCAAGTCGCATCCACGACCATGTACCTCTACTAACTGCTAAGTCTTCTAACACGCCTCTATTAGCTGTTAGCCCTAACGCATGCGCATGGGGGATCAACCCACACGCAAGAACCTCTACATGCTACTCATCTGACACATATCGTGGCACATCGGTGTCAAAGTATATGCAATACACTACAACGGTAGTCCCTTAACTCTAGGTCCATATGCAATCAAAGGATAAATAACAAAGTATATCTAATATCACTGAGCAGACAATAAATCAAGAACTAGAAATAAATAGACAGTGATATATAATAAAATAAAGACTGAATATAAATTGTATAATGGCAAGGTATCTTGCCTGAGGGTGGTGCGAGAAGCAGCAAAATCCAACAATCAGAATCGTCAACACGAAAGTCAAAATTCACAAGAAGCTCCGGATGCTGAAACAAACATCACGAACAAGTTTGGAATATAAGATATGCCTAGGAAACGCCTGTCCAAAAGTTAAATTCTGGAACAGGGGCAAAATCATAATTTTGGGTCAAAACGATGTTTGTCGTTGGACCCGCTTTGCACTGAAATACGTGCCAATATCTACGGTCTCTAAAGTCGTCAAACTATATGTCTACGGATTTGTTTTGATGAGACGAACCCAATGGTATGTCCAATTTTGGATTCCGGTGGGCTGTGCACAAAATCGCCCGTTGAGTGGGATTGTGGTCCCGCCAAAATAGCGTCCCGATCAACGGTCTCAGAATCGGACCAAACTTGGCTCACAGGACCAAAAAAATATTTGGAGTCCAATGGCACAAGTTTCATCGCGATATGATGAGTGTGTACAAAATAATTAGGAAATTCCGAAAAGCCCGATACGCAAAAATTCGACGGATACGGACCAAATTCGTTGCGCACACGCAACCAATTTGAATCCCGTCAATTCTCGCACGTCCACAAATTCGATACGGACCTATCAGTACTTTCGGTTTGCGACGGGGTCGCCCAATTTTTCGGGACGTACCTCGTACCGGGGTTTTGAGCTTTTAAAAACTGATTTTTCATAATTTTTAATCTAATTAAATCTGAAATTTATTGCAGAAAAAATAAATCTATTTGAAGGGGATGATAGAGGGTCATGGGGGCTTTCTACACGAATTTACAGATCGAAAATCGGAATAGAATTGACAGAGAATTTAATCGGAAAAGTGGGTTACCTTAAAGTGGGAATCTGTTGTTGTTGTCGTTGTCGTCGTGACGACCGGGAGGCGGGGATGATGTCGCTCCGACGAGACTGGCACGTACGCCGAGGAGAGCGAGGAGGATGGAGGAGAGAGGAAGAAGGAGGAGATTAGGGTTTAGTTCATATATATATATGTATAATAGGAGGTGAAGGGGTCGGCCAACCCTATTACTAAGATGCTGACTAAAATTCCTAATTGTGTGTGGGGGCACACGCATGCTATATGTTGCTGCTTCTTGCGGCTTTATTCCTTAGGGCTTTGGGGTGGTCGGCCAGGTGGTGGGGCCGACCACCATGCAACATTTTTTTTTCTATTTTTTTTACACAACTCTTATCTTATATATATATATATATATATATATATATATATATATATATATATATATATATACATCTAAATGAATCCAATCAAATTCTACAAAATCCAAAAAGAAAATTTTAATATCATCTATCATGTATGAAATCAACTTAAAAACATATACACATATATTTAAATTCATTTGACATTAAAATCAACTAAATAATAATCATCATCTCTAATAGGATAACATATTTATTAAATCTCCACAAATTTGAAATAAAGTTTAATATTATCTAACTATATATGTTGCATCCAAAATATATTTTTACATATATACACCAATTTAAATTGCCATAAAAAGCAACAATAATAATATCACATAATATCAAATAATATCAACAATAATAAAATGCCTATTTACTTTTCACAAAATAACTTTTAGTAATAAAATAATAAAAATTGTTCCAACGTGTGAACTTTACCACACACCCTCATCCGGGTCCAGGAACATGTACAATATTGTAAAATATTATTTAATAATAAAATACCAATAATTTTACAAATATTTAAATAATTAGAAATTGCACATAAAATTCTAAAATAATTTAGAAAATATTTATATATACTTAAATATGCCTACATGGCCACATTTGGTCACACTACATGCTCACATGGGCTATTTTGGTTCGGGCCCAATTCGGACTGAATTGGAAAACCCGGGTCATAAAAAAAAATAAGACCATAAATTGTATAAATTCATTTTTAAGTCTAAATAGTAAAAAAAAAGGGGGTTTTACATCCTACCCAACTTACAAGAATTTCGTCCTCGAAATTTAGGAATAATAGGATAGATAGAGTTAGGGGATAGGGAGAGTTTGTCAATACCAAAATGCAATTAAAATTTTTAGAGGAGGCGATAACCGGCGTTCAACTCCACCATGCAATAGAAAATTGTGTAGTCGATATATAGAAAAATATATCATGGTTATGGAATTGAATAAGGATTGCTAGTGATGGTAACAAACTTTTGAATATCCAATTTAGAAGAATAATAAGGGATTGAGTAGATCAAAGAGAATAATTAGACGTTTGGGAGATATGGTTCCTTGAGATAAACTGGAGACTAATTGCCTCGATTGAGAGTTTGATTTAAGTGAATGATTAGAATCATTCTCGAGTGCTCAAGAACAATTGGAAGGACACGATAATAATTCTAGGGTTGAGAAATGAGGAATAGTTAAAGGCGAGGATATAGCCACATGAGTCGGTCGGTGGCTATCTATATTTGTATATAATTAACCGATTGGGCAACCAAAGATGATACCTTGAGTCTATCTTAGCAAGTACAGTGCCTTGTCTTTCCAAAATGAGTAAAAGACAAGAACAACAAGGTTTCAAAGACGGTGTTATATATTGAGTACGAATTACGGGGTTCATAGGCGGCGCAAATTAATTCAAAAGAGAATTGCCAAGACTGTCGCGGATGAGACTCTAAGGCAGGTTTACTACGTCTCCATCCACGTAGAATAATATGCGATAAGCGAACCAAAGTGCAATAGGTTGATCAGACCATCATGCACCGGTTCTGATTAGACAATATGTCAGTGGGTGCACCCAATAAAATATGTCATGATCAAGCTCGATAACGAAATAAGCTTGCAAAACTGAAGCTACGTTAGCACCGTGAGATAGTCAAAATACGAGTAAGAGAGGTACTGATGAAGAAAAATTTAAATAGTCCCAGATCTTTTAGAATCAAGGCTTGCCTGAAGTTTGGGCCTTTACAGTTGTCCTAGTGTTTCTTCATTTATGGCTTGGTAGACTAGATAAGGTAGGGTCCTCTGAATTTATAGTCTAGCTAAGTGAACTTACCAATGTGGTTCACAAGGAAAAAGGTTCGTGAGGTGGTGAGGTATTCTACCCAACTTACAAGAGTTAAACTAGTAGTGTGATGGGACAATGAGTCAAGCAACAAGTTTAAACATTTAAGGAATTAGGTAGAACAAAATCACATATTGTGTCGAAAGAATTGAGTCGAGGTTGAATCCCTATCCGTGGTCGAAAATATATCGGTATCATGGTAAAGATTATAGTTTGGCCATTTTGACCATAAGGTCATATCAAGAAAGTAGAGTACAAGGAGATGGGTTTTGGTGGGACATGATATGTCTACAGGAAGGTGGGCTTGTCTAGGTCTTATATATGAAATTTGTTGGAAGAAAAAGTCTAGTATTGTGCTCCAAATATTCAAGTCATGGTAAGGGACGCCAAGAGATCTAAAATAGAAAGTGGGAGTTCACGAGGTGATAATTTAAGCACAATAATAAAGGAGGTAAAGTTAAAGCATGAAATAAAATTAATTAGAGAATCCAGTAAAAATAATTTAGGAACCCAATTCCGAAGAGAAGATAGTCTCCTAGATGAATATAGTTAAGGAAGCATTAAATCATTATTCAAATTGCAAATGGGTTAGGAGGTCGCAATTAAAAGATCTAGAATTAAAGGAAGGTCGAGTAAGCCGAGGTGGAAATATAGTCACACTGCTGGGTAGATGACTAACAACACTTGTGTATATACTACTGTCATGGTCATGGGTGACATGGCAATTAGTGTGGAATACTTCTAACTCATTAGGGCTACCTTTGTGGCCTACCATTAATATTTAACTCATGTTTCCTCTAACCATTTCTGAATAAATATAAAAATTTAACCACCAAAATTTGTACTCACTCCAAGCCATTCAAATTTATCATGAAAAAAAATTTAAATTATTTTCATAAATCTCAAAGCAAATTTTTATCATGTTACTACTAACCTTTTCCAAAATTAACATTTAAATCCAACTATTTAACTCATGAGTTCATAATTTACGAATCCATAAAATTTCACAAACAATCAAAATTTTAACACTCTAAAATTTTTAAATAACTAATAATAGAACTCTTAGCATATTAAAAGCAATCTCAAAAATTAAGCTCAATGCTCTCATAAATTTTAACTTATATTCATGCTAAGTTATTCCAACAAAATCACAACTTTTAAATGGTAACTTACTTTAATCAATCAAAATAACCTTCCATCACATCCTTCGAAATTCTCCCGAAAAAATTAATATTAGCAATCCCACATTAAACTAAAATTTTTAAATAATCTTATCAGTCAAAATCTCTTTTTTTTTATAGCAAAAATCTAAATAGATTTGTAAATCCTCAATCATAGGACACAATTTAAAATAAAAAAAATCTCAAAAATTGTTTTCATAACTTTCAAATATTTTAAACCAAAATTCACCATCATTACTTCTACTTAAAATTTAAAATTTACTAAACATGAAAATCGCAAGTTGTACAACGCAAATTTAAATAATTCCTACGGCCATTTTAAAAAAAAAAGCTAAGATCATTTTCAAACCAAATTTATAACTGTTCAAAGGTGTATAACTATAATACAATAATCATAAACATCAAAACTTGAAAATCAAATAAATTTTATATTTGTTCAAAGATGTATATCTATCACCCAAAACTCATAAATATCACAACTCGAAAAGCAAATCAATTTTACACAGGTGCAAGGATGTATAACTATAATCCAATAAATCATAAATATCATATCTTGAAAATCAATCAATTTCTTAAACCAAGTATGAAATTCTATAAATCCTCTGGTGTTTACTATTTAGAAATCTCAAGGTTAAAACTTTCCGTGGTAATATCCTACTTTACAAATTATAAATCATTAATTCACATAAAAAGCCTTTTTAACTCAGTTGGAGTCTAGAATGTATTCCAATTGCCAATATAACCATTCTAGCCATGTGTTTGACCTATGAGCATATACTAGTGTAGTCATCTTCCTAATTGACACTAAGCACGATAATAAGAATCAACGGTAGAAAGGAATCAAGCAAGATGCAATTCAAGAAAGTCGAACGAGAATCCGGAATTTGAAGCCAAGGAAAGAGGTCAAGCTGTATGGATGAGATTCCTAAATTCTAATCCTATGTTGCAAGTTCACATCGGTACAGTAACGTAACCGAAGTGACAAACTTGACCTGCATGGGCCACCACAAAAACATGTAACGCCCCAGTCCCAAAATACTTAGGACTAGATATGTATCCATGCCAGCTGCATGCATACGAAGTATACTCCAATATATGAAAACCTCGTATGAATGCATAAGCTGTAAAATACAGTAGAACCAAAATAACTAAATCTTATCCACTGGATAAATAAATGATATAAAAGTAACTCTGGATTTTCTCATGTATACAATCGTTGGGCGGAGACAAAGTCCACTACCAACGACCTCAAATAAAACGTACAAGAAGTGATCGATAAAATAACGAGACAAACCAAGCGCAACCATCTTCGAAAGAATGGAGAAGATCACTGTCTTGGCTAGAACACCTGCAAAATCACAGAAGCACACACCTGGAGAGATAACCAGGTCCTCAGAGGGACGTAACAAGATACAATAAACATGCCATATAAATACTGAATATAAAATATGCCACAATCAAAGAAAGTGACAAGACACAATAAAGTAATCTATCCATACTAAAGTGAACATGCAATTTGAGAAACAATCCTTCGACGCATGAGCCTGGCTGTAAATAGGATCGACATAGTCCCCATATAGGGCACCAGGGGCCTACGTCCGTAACGTCCGAAGATCGTCAGAGGGCATCATGTGCAAGGGGCTACGTCCATAACGTTCTAGAAAACGTCAGAGGGCACCTGGAGCCTGCGTCTCCGGTGGAGCGCACAGGTAATAAGGGAAGTGCATAGAAGCCCATACGTTAGGTAATGTTCTCCCCGCCCAATGTACCTGTCAAGTCGCATCCACGACCATATACCTCTACTAACTGCTAAGTCTTCTAACACGCCTCTATTAGCAGTTAGCCCTAACGTATACGCATGGGGGATCAACCCACACGCAAGAACCTCTACATGCTACTCATCTGACACATATCGTGGCACATCGGTGTCAAAGTATATGCAATACACTACAACGGTAGTCCCTTAACTCTAGGTCCATATGCAATCAAAGGATAAATAACAAAGTACATCTAATATCACTGAGCAGGCAATAAATCAAGAACTAGAAATAAATGGACAGTGATATATAATAAAATGCAGACTGAATATAAACAGTATAATGGCAAGGTATCTTGCCTGAGGGTGGTGCGAGAAGCAGCAAAATCCAACAATCAGAATCGTCAACACGAAAGTCAAAATCCACAAGAAGCTCCGGATGCTGAAACAAAAATCACGAACGAGTTTGGAATATAAGATATGCCTAGGAAACGCCTGTCCAAAAGTTAAATTCTGGAACAGGGGCAAAATTATAATTTTGGGTCAAAACGATATCCGCCGTTGGACCCGCTTTGTACCGAAATACGTGCCAATATCTACGGTCTCTAAAGTCGTCAAACTATATGTCTACGGATTTGTTTTGATGAGACGAACCCAACGGTATGTTCAATTTTGGATTTCGGTGGGCTGTGCACAAAATCGCCCGTTGAGTGGGATTGTGGGCCCGCCAAAATAGCGTCCCGATCAATGGTCTCAGAATCGGACCAAACTTGGCTCACAGGACCAGAAAAATATTTGGAGTCCAATGGCGTAAGTTTCATCGCGATATGATGAGTGTGCACAAAATAATTGGGAAATTTCGAAAAGCCCGATACGCAAAAATTCGACGGATACGGACCAAATTCGTTGCGCACACGCAACCAATTTGAATCCCGTCAATTCTCGCACGTCCACAAATTCGATACGGACCTATCGGTACTTTCGGTTTGCGACGAGGTCGCCCGGTTTTTTGGGACGTACCTCGTACCGGGGTTTTGAGCTTTTAAAAACTGATTTTTCATAATTTTTAATCTAATTAAATTAAAATTTATTACAGAACAAATAAATCTATTTGAAGGGTATGATAGAGGGTCATGTGGGCTTTCTACACAAATTTACGGATCAAAAATCGGAATAGAATTGACAGAGAATTTAATCGGGAAAGTGGGTTACCTTAAAGTGGGAATCTGTTGTTGTTGTTGTTGTCGTCGTGACGACCGGGAGGCGGGGATGATGTCGCTCCGACGAGACTGGCACGTACGCCGAGGAGAGCGAGGAGGATGGAGAGAGGACGAAGGAGGAGATTAGGGTTTAGTTCATATATATATATATATATATATATATATATATATATATATATGTATAATAGGAGGTGAAGGGGTCGGCCAACCCTATTACTAAGCTGCTGACTAAAATTCCTAATTGTGTGGGGGCACACGCATGCTATAAGTTGCTGCTTCTTGCGGCTTTATTCCTTAGGGCTTTGGGGTGGTCAGCCAAGTGGTGGGGCGACCACCTTGCAACATTTTTTTTTTCTTTTTTTTCACACAACTCTTATCTTATTTATAGTATCTATATATATATATATATATATATATATATATATATATATATATATATATATATATATATATATAAATGAATCCAATCAAATTCTACAAAATCCAAAAAGAAAATTTTAATATCATCTATCATGTATGAAATCAACTTAAAAACATATACACATATATTTAAATTCATTTGACATTAAAATCAACTAAATAATAATCATCATCTCTAATAGGATAACATATTTATTAAATCTCCACAAATTTGAAATAAAGTTTAATATTATCTAACTATATATATGATGCATCCAAAATATATTTTTACATATATACACCAATTTAAATTGCCATAAAAAGCAACAATAATAATATCACATAATATCAAATAATATCAACAATAATAAAATGCCTATTTACTTTTCACAAAATAACTTTTAGTAATAATAAAATACTAAAAATTGTTCCAACGTGTGAACTTTACCACACACCCTCATCCGGGTCCAAGAACATGTACAATATTGTAAAATATTATTTAATAATAAAATACCAATAATTTTACAAATATTTAAATAATTAGAAATTGCACATAAAATTCTAAAATAATTTAGAAAATATTTATATATACTTAAATATGCCTACATGGCCACATTTGGTCACACTACATGCTCACATGGGCTATTTTGGTTCGGGTCCAGTTCGGACTGAATTGGAAAAACCGGGTCATAAAAATAAATAAATAAGACCATAAATTGTATAAATTCATTTTTAAGTCTAATAAAATAGTAAAAAAAATAATAAAAAATAGGGGATTTATAATGCGTAAGATGTTATCGAGTTAGCAAGCGTGGCTCGGCGAGTAAGTATCTAAATATGTGTTGAACACTAATATAAAACATTGAACAATCGAACAATTGAAGCGACGTGCATCAAGTGTACGGGTCGCGATAGGGTGCTTATGATAGAACATTGAAAGACAATATCGAGATGTGCACCACGTGCACGGCTCCGAGAATATTGAACACTAGGCGTAGAACATCGAATACGGCGCTGAGCGTGCCCTCGGGCACGTATGTACGAAAAGTCTAAGTAACTACGGAATTAGGCTATGAGAACAACTTACGAATGGTACGCGCTGAATATGAGTACGAGATGTCTAAGCCGTTGGGCGTCGTGCATCAATATGGATGTGTTGGGATATAACACCTACGGACCTTCCCATATGAATGGTGGATTATGTTTATGAGACGCGAATATATTTATGGCACGGGAAACCGTTTATGGCACGGGAAGCCGTTTATGTGCGAGACTATGTTTATGGAATACGAGATCGGTTGGTATGCTATGGATTGTATGATATGGTACGTATTGCATGGTCAATGGACTCGGATGGCCCGTGCACGGGTACGGCTTCCTTCGAACGGTTACGCCGGGGCGCCGGGACCGTTCGGCCTAGGAGGAAATTATGTGTGGTATTTATGGTATACAACATTCGGACGGATTACGACCGTCCAGTGCTATGATAAGCTATGATATCCGTAAGTTTGGGATCCTTCGGATACTGGGCTAGCAACCCGTATCGAAGCGATTGTAGGCTTACACATAAGAGATGCCAAGTCCATTACGGTGCGAAACACCGTGACCTTCATATAGATAGGGCCGGTGGGCTGAGATGAAAGCTGGGTGCAGGCGCAGGGCCTGCTACCCATTATGCATATATTTACGTTTATGATTGGCCGGTTGCATGAACCGATTATGTTTGCTTATGTTAAGTTCTAATCTCTGCAGGCTAAGAAAAATGGGATGGGATGAGCACGAACACTATGTTTACGTTCATATTATGGCTAACCGTATCTGCTGCAGGAATACGACATGGGACACATTTATGATAATGTGCTATGTTTAAGTATTGCTATGAAACTGATCCTAAGGCTAAGTAGAAAGATCACAAATAATGATGCATGTTCCACTAAATAATTTAGTGTTTGGTTTGGGTGCGAGCGGGTCTTGATCAGTGCGAAGCGAGGACGAAAGCACTAATCACCCACTAATTTATGTGCAGGCTCAGGTTATGATCGGCTCGGGGCGGGGCTTGGCTTGGACGTGCCGAGGCATGGAGTCCTTGGCATTCAAGAGGAGTTACCGCATATGCGTTCGGACTTGCGACATGGAGATGTTCAGCCGAAGACAACTTGGTGGCTATAAAGAGGCATAATATATGGAACAATGTAATCCTTTGTGAGCTAGAGAGATCATGAGCGTTGTAGCCAATTGGCATATATGTTGGGCTATTCAGAGCCTTTGTAACCTTCAGTTCAATATTAATAAAAGAGATTCTTATGTTATACTTTGGTTTTCTTCCGCTGCTTATGTTATCAAATTGAGATAAACACTATGTGAACCGTTATCTTGCCTTGCACGAGCACAACTCCAGGCTCGTGCGACATCACGCCCCAGCGAGGACGATGATTCGGGTAAAATCTAGTGAGGACGAGCGATTTCCTGGATCGGGGCATGACAGAACTCGCGCCCGTTCGTTGGAAAGCCTACGTGCCAGTCTTCTGTGCGAGCCCATCCTCCCCAGTCCCCACATCGGAGTCGACCAAGCCCCTCATCCTGAGCACCCCCGTGCCGGAGTTCTTGGACATCGAAGTTGCCTTCCCATGGGAAACCATCCTCCCAGTCGTCGGCGACAGCGAGCTTATGGGACTGGACAGTGTCGTCGATGAAGAGGACGGACGGCGACGGAGGAGAAAGAGGAGAGGGTGGTCTCGTAGACGGAGGAAGAGGAGGAGGATGAGGGAAGAGGAGGCAGAGGTGGTGGAGGGGGAGGAGGGGGCTGTCCATAACAATTTTTGAGATGTCCTGAGTAAACTTTCCTCCAAATGGGCTAGCACCAAGAATTGGGTTATCCTAAGCAAGTTTTGGTGTGCCTTTAGCAATCGCCTTATTGAGGGGTTATAGGAACTCTAGAGGGGGTGAATAGGGTCAAGCTAACTAATCAAGCACTTAGCACAAGCTAATGGGCAATTTAAAAATATAAGTGCAAGAGAAGAACCAATAACAATACCGACAAACGATATATCCTGGTATCCTCCCAAGAGGCACTCCAGTCCCGGAACTCTCTCCGGCTTTAATCCACTATTTGAGTAAATAGTTACACACGAGTTTGGATCCGAAAACTCACCAACTTCTTACACGAGAGCTTTAATCCGAAGGCCTCTCCGACTTCAACCGAGAGTTTGGATACGAAGACTCTCCAACTTCAACCGAGAGTTTGGATACGAAGACTCTCCAACTTCAACCTTTCATAATAGGTTTTGATCTCCTTATATAATAAGATGAAGATCTTACTTTTCAACTCAATAACTCTAACACAATTTGTGGATGGCAAATGAAAGCTTTGTAGAGTTGTTTGTGGATAGGCTTTGGTGGTTTAGAAATTTTTTTGGCTTAAAGCATCAACCTTGAATGAAGGGGTTCAAGGCTATTTATAACCAAAGCATTGAAAAGAGCTCAAGGCAACTTTTCAGTCTGCGAACCGGCATACCGTCGGCATGAACCGGCATACCGGCGGTATACCGGTCTGAAATGCAATGGCTAGAAATATAGCCGTTGGGATCATTAATTGCTCGGATTTTCGACCGTTGGAACTTCAACGTTACTAAACTGGTATACCGTCGGTATGAACCGGTATGCCGTCGGTATGCCGATTTTGTAGACAGAAACTTTCTGTGAACAAAATCGATATACCGTCGGTATGGACCGGTATACCGTCGGTATGCCGGTTTTCATCCGAAAATGATCCTGGGCTAATTTCTACCCTAGCTTTCGATTTTACCATCCATTTCTTGTGTTTACAAATAATCCTAAGACTCATTACAGACTCCAGAAATACTGTAGCAGGTGTAGGCTTCTTCAGAGTCTTGAGATGATGATGGCATGGCTTAGCTTCTTCCTTTGATAGGTGCTGGCTTTTTTTCCTTGGTAGTAGCTGTCCAAAGATATCCAGTTTGTGAAAAATGAATACCTTTCGGGGGCTTCGCCCCCGAACCCCCGACTAGGGGTGCTGCCCCCTCGACCCCCGTCCGCTGACCGGGCAGCGGAACCCCCGAGTGCGTGGCTCCGGAGATATCGTCGGGTGGTTCAGAGAAATCTTGTAGGATCCGTCTTCTTTGGCCCCCCACGATTTCTTCATTGCATATGTCCACATTGATCTTGCTTATTGCTTTTCTACATATACATGTGTAACTCCCAAAATCATATTTGGTAAATTTTAGGATTTTTCTAATTTTTCTTGAATTTAAATATTGTTTCTTACAAAAACCTACTTTCGATTAAAATGAATTTCGGGTTTTCCTTAATTTGAAAAGTATTTTTAATACCAAATTACGTATTTTAGATGAATTGCAATATTGTTAATGTTATTAATATTGATTAAGTTTTCTAAATCACTCTTGGGTACTGATTAATCTGTTCTGGTGTATTAATTTTCTAATTTGGTTACTGCTGGAATAAGAGTAACTGGCTATTCTTCTCAACTAAATTACTAATTTTTATTTACTAAGTTATTGATGATAATTATTCTGGGTCTCTAATACCTACCAAAGCCCAATGATCTGGGTTGTGGGCCTCGGCTTACTAGATCCTAGGGAGGGAATTGGTTATACTTTGGTAGATTAGTTATGATTATTAATTGGTAGTTAACTATTTCTACAATTAGTTATTCAGTTTGAAATCTATGGAGGGAATGATTTTTTTCGAAATTCCATTTTAAAAACTGTTTTTGAATTTTCGTTTTGAAATCTGTTCTTTTGGAGATCTACTGGAGGGAATATTTGGTTGGGGAAAGTTGGTTTGAAAATCATTTAAATTTTGAAAAATTATTTTTATTTGAAATTATGTTATTCTGTTAATAAACATATCTCAGCCCCCAGATCTATACTTTATTACCTATATTGCCACTATACTAATTACCCCCAGATCTACCCTAATTTACCTACACTGCCACTCATTATTTCACTATAAATAATATTAAATTATTACACACTTTTCAATGTTCTGACACACACACACTCTCTCTCTCTCTACATGTCATCTCTCTCTCTCTCTCTCTTCTCTCTCTGCTCGAGGAGCAGCCACCACCGAGCGTGGCTATTTCCCGGCCATCCTCAGTCGCGCGCCACCGCACACCTCGTCGGAGCCCAGATTCGCCACCGACGCTTCGTTCGAAGCAGTGTCGAGCTGTCTCCTCGACTCCAGAGCTACCGCCTCGAAGACCATGCCACCGTCAGAGCCACCATCTCGAGCGCAGACCCCCTCGTTCAGCGTGCACTGCCAGACCGACACCTCGGGCTGTGCTGTCATTTCGACTGCAGTGCCGTCCTCGAGCGCAGAGTGCACCGCCATTTGGCTGAGCCACCTTGGGCCGTGTGCACCGCCAGCTGATCGGAGGGTCGCCTCGATCCTCACGCCACCGCGGAGGAACATCGTCGACGACTGGATCTTCACCAAGACGCCGGATCTTGCCACCATCTCGCCGTCGGAGCTGTACTTCGCCGCCGCTCGTCGGATCTGGACCCCAACACCTCGCCGCCGTAGATCGACGTCCCCTTCAGGCCGGTGAGCCCCTTCTCGATCCACCTCGAACCCCTTTTCTTCTTATTTTCTAGGGTTTGGGACTAGGGTTGTGGTGACAAGAAGAACTTAGGGTTAGGGTTTCGAACCCAGTGAAGAAGACGAACTGGTGATAGGGTTAGGGTTCCTCCTAGATGGAGTCGACTGAGAAGGACCTAGGGTTTTCAGAGAACCTAGAGCTAGGGTTTTCCAGCAGAGGGAAGAAGAAGGACTCGGCCATGGAGTCGAAGGCTTCGGTCGGTCGGCCGGAGTGAATGAAATACTTAGGGTTAGGGTTACACTGGAGGAGGAAGCAGCCATGGACTAGGGTTTCGGCCATGGCCGAATCTAGGGTTGTGGTCGGATTTTGAAGGTATGAGAGGAATCTAGGGTTTCTCGAGCTTAGAGGAAGAAGAAGGGCTCTCGAAGTGGTTGGGAAAGAAGCTAGAGGAAGGAGACGAGGGGAAGAGGTTTTGGTCGGCGGAGAGCTTTGTTGGTCGGTTGAGGAAGAGATTGGGATTTTTGTGAGCTGTTTCGGCTGATGAAAAGAAATGGCTGAGGAGAGAGAGAAACGAATCAGTTATATGATAAGGGGTTGGGCCGGGTCCCTGGGCCACAGAAGTCGGGCTTAGGGAATGGGCTGAAGTTTAAATAGTTTTATTTGATAAATTGTTTGAAGATTGGGTGCTGGTTGTTTTAGCAGTAGTGTAGGTATGGGCTGGGTCAGGAAGTGAATGAATGGGTTTAATTAAAAAAAACTATTTAAATTTAGGTATTCCAGTAGGCTGGTTATTCTGATTAGGCCTGGGTGTTGAGTTGGACTGGACAGAAGAGTTGGACTGTGGGCTTAGGCTGGATTGATTAATAATGTTTCTATTAGTTTCTATTGTTCATATTTTTCCTTATTTGTAGTATTATTCTAAGTAATATAATATCGCTAATATATAATGTTTTAGATAATATTTAGAATAATGGTATTATTAATATCATTAATAAATTGCTTTCCTTATTAAATTATCATTAGATATTTTGATGTCCTTATTAAAGTATAGGTTTTTATTATAATGAAATATTCATTATACATATTACTTGCTAAAGCTTATAGTTAGTTAACAACTCTATATCTATTTTGCTAGCAAAATGGTTTAATATTTCTAAAATAGTTTAATAGTATTTTTTTTCAATAAGCTATAATTATTACTTGCTAAATAAAATGTTTCTAAATATTTCTAAAATTATATAGTATATGTTTTCATAAGTATTTATGGTGATTAAACTATAATATTTTCTAAATATTATTAGCTAGTAAATAGTTAGATGTTGGTTAGAAAGATATTAGATAGTTATTGTAGTTAATTTCAAATCCTAATAAATTGTACAAATATTACCAGGTGATTCATTACAACCATGCAGTACTACTCTCGTGCAACTAAACCGAGCCAAGTACACTGATTCGACTTGTACCTTATTTTCTGTCTTACCTTCATGTGCCATGTTCTCATATCGGACACGAATTACACATGATTGCCTTGTACCATTGTTCATTGCTTGTGAGTCATTGTTTATTGCGGGGATTGGGGAAAATATTAGCTTTTGTGTGACCACACCCAACATAGGTAATTATGGATAGCCTAATCGTACTCTTCACGTATGATGAAGCCGGACCTTGTAGAATTGACTCATTTACTCATTGCCTCATTGATTGATTGCTCCTAAGCCGATCACACATTAGTTTTAATATTTCAAATTGTCACAATTGCATATTGATTGTCGTGATTCATTGCCTTGTACATTGATAGCAGTGTTCATTGTCTAGCATATTGATTGGCGTCCATTGCCTGCAGTTTTACATTTCCATTTTTGGTACCGTAGCTTCATTTCCTATTCTAGTATTCTGGTTTCACCTTGTACTCTGGATTACAGATTACATTGTATATTGTCTGGTCAGGGTTGTACTTTGCTCTTTTCCTGACAGGATCGTTGCAGATGAGTGAAAGATTACATGGAGCTTGTGATTGCTTAGATATTGCAGCTTTTATTTTAGTTTATTTTTCTGGTGATTGTATCTTAAATATTCATTATTGTATATTATTTCATTTGACCGGATTTGTCTCCGGCTGAGTTTATATTTAAAAGACTTGATGGATATTGGTGATTTCTGGGAACGTTATAAAAGCTGTATTTTGTTTACATTACATTGTGACTTGGAGTTTTCATTAGTATTGTACAGCTTACTTCGTCATGTCCATCGACGAAGGCTGGGCGTGTCCGACTCGTATTCGATTATTCGGGAGCGGGTCGTGACAACATGTTAGACGAACAAAGCAATATACATGTAGCAAGAATGATAAAATAAAAGCACATTAGGACTATGCAAAGTTTAAGTATCAATGCTATAGTGATAGCATAAATATTAGTGGATATCATAATGTTAAACTTAATTGAATAACCATAATCAAAACATAGTTCTGATTTTGGTAGCTCAATTAAATTTAACATATATATAATAAAAACTCATATCACTAATATGTAACACAATAAGCGCATATCACCAAAGGTATAAGTATAAGTAGAAATGCTATAGTGATAGTATGAAAAATAGTGATAATGAAATGCAAAACTTAATAGATTAACCATATTCAAAAATATGATACAATCATTGGGCCAACATGGGTGAGCATTATTCGGTTTTGGACACCAACCGTATTATTGGTTTGAAAAAAAAATTGGTTCGGTTTGAAAAAAATTAGGTTCGATTTCAGTTTGCAAATACTAAAAATGGTTTTGGAGCTTGGTTTTGTCCAAAACAAAAAAAAAACCGAATAAGACTTATGTAATTATGTAAATATCTACAATTTTATGCATATTTTGTGATTAAATATGCTTATATTTTGAAAATAACAATTATATGTATATGTTTTGAAGTCAAACTGTGATATTTAACAACTAGTCCAACTTTGGGCTCAACCTTGAAATACAATATGCGTATAAAAATTATAAAATTGTAATATAATTTAATCGTGATCTCAACTTTGGAGTTGACCAATTAGATAATAGAAATATTCCAGCCAAACAAACCGAATAAATCAAATTGATTATTTGGTTCGGTTTGGTTACAGTTTTGGTTAATTTTGGTTCGGTTTTGGATTTGGATTTTTAAAATTTCGGTTTATTCAGTTTGACTATTTACGTTCGGTTGAAACCGAATAAACCGAACGCTCATCACTACTTTAGGCTCCCGGCTGGGTTTGGGATTGTTGTTGCTTTTACAAAAGCAGTTTTTGACAGCAACCTCCTATCTGCTTTCAAAATCTGTTCTAAATTGGAACTTGGCTTTTTCAAAAAGTTTTGCTAATCTGAACTACTTTTTAAAAAATGAGCAGAAGGAGTACGATAAGTTATCGCAAATCCTGCTTAATTTTTTCGAAGAGAGACTATTAGGCTAGATTTTGGATTGCTTATTATGAAAGCTTCTGCTTATTTTTAAAAAAGAAGTACTTATGAAGTTCGGTAACAGCAACTTGTTAGTTTCTTCTTGAAAAGATAGCTCAAATTTGGAATAGCTTTTTGAAAGAAGATGGGAGGGGTTATGCTTTTAGAAAAGCAGTAGGTGTAAGCCCACTTTCTCAGTATTTGTACTATGTAGCATACATTATTACATACTATTATTTGTTAGTTTTCTATATAGTACTATCACTATGTATGATTTTCATGCTTGAAACCTAGTTAACATCTTATCCCTAGGGTGTCTATGCCACATTTCATAGAAAATTCCACTTGATTGCTTCAACACTTAACGTCCTAGTTCTAAAAGTGTGGAACTGAGCCACGTGGCAATGGCCAACTAGTACCACTCCGACGGATGTTCCAATTTAATGGATTAATTGGGGTGCACCTAAGTTGTATGATACAATAACAGTTCATAAAATCTAATCACAAATAGTAAGCTAATCTCATCCACATATTTGAATAATGAAGCACATAGAGAAAATAAGTCTACTAGTGTGCGAAAAAGAAATAAGTATGAAAATGTAACATAATATAACTCTGAAAGTGTCTCGCAGGGACAAACCTGCTAATACAAGTACTGCATAGAATACAATAAGATAACTAGATCCGATAATCAACTACCTAGATAACAGTATAGGAATCCAAGAGAGGGCTCTACCACTGATCAGGGGTACTCCTACGGAAGAACCTCGTCCTTCAACACTGGTTCTGCACCTGGGTAACTCCCAGGCCCATACTTCTTCCGGTAGTCCTCCTCACCTATGCCTGGAAGAAACCAGGTCCTCAGAGAGACGCAACAAGGAACATAATATGCATGCCAAGTATATAATAGTATAATAGTACAAATACTAAGAGGTAAACTACTGCAACCGTCTAAGTGAAATGCATATGAGAACATCACTCGTACTCCAGGCTGTACACTGAAGGTCCCGATAGACACTTCAGCAAACAATGAAAACACTAAAGGCCCGTGGCATGGGACTTAAAGCAAACTATGAACCACCAAAGCTCTGGTAGAGAGACAATGACAAACTATAAAAATATCAGGCCGACGTACGGTATATGCTCTCCCCTCCTATGTACCTCGCGCCTTATGTCCATAACACACAAGATCAAGACCTATATCTAGTACATCGAGTCATAATAGTACAGGTACAATTGTATATCATGTCATGAGTCATGATACCTAATACAAAATTCGGTCACCAAGAACATGTCAAGACGGATTCTGCCACATGAGATGTCATGTCGAGTGTCCTAAGGTCTGTCATACCAAATAAAGGTACAACAACTGCATCGTGACTACCAATCTCTAACTATCGATACTCGATGGTTTGACGACCGTTGACACTCGAATGTGAATCGAACATGAAGTATCGGCTAACGGCACAAATATGGTAGCAGCAATATGTACAACAAATACGAATAACATATATAATAACTGAAATATAATATGGCAAGGTATACTTGTCTGATCCCGGATGCTGAGAAGAAGTAGCTGGTCCCACACCCAAGTCCGAAGAGCCAAAAGAATCTAGAAAATAATTTAAAACTAATTAATTAATTATTTTTAATTATATTAACTTGGAAGTTGTTATTATTATTTCTTATAAACATAATTGAGGCTTCAGTTCAAGGCGATATACCAGGATATCTATATTTCTTTATACCTAAAGATTATTACATATATGGGGTTATATTTAGATTACTATTACTGTTGCCATGTAAGATTTCCAATATGCAACATATGCACAATATTTCTATAAAAGGAGAATTTGGCTTCTCTTTTATTGGCATCCTAAGTGAATATAACCAACTATTTTTTTGCATTAAGCTAATATTTCTCATACTCAATATTAGTAAATTTAAATTTTAACTCCTCTCACTATATCCCCCCACACATGATATAATAGTGTTTAAGCTATCTCCAACATATGTGGCTACTATAGTGCCATATCCCGCTCAATTCAACCGGAGGAATCAAAACGCCAACGGCGTTCGGACTTAGCCATGCAACGACTTGCTCGAAGTCTCGCTCGGTCGAGGCGACTCCTCGCTCAGGTGGGTGGCTTCGGTGAACTTGCCTCAGCTTGGCCTTCACACTAATAAAACAAAAGTTTTTAATTGCATAAGTAGGCTTGATAATAAAAGAGAAGAATCTACATAGCTAAGAAAATAATCCCAAGTTGGGTCAGATTGAGTCAGAAAATAGAAAGGTCCCACGGTCGGCTTAGAATCGTGCACGGCGTGCTTTCAAAATGGCACTCGGTCCTCTGTCCCATGGCTTGGAAGAAGGAAAGTTGGTTATGTTGCCACAGATCTATGAACTTAGCATAAGTCATAGGCGTCACTCGTATAAATGCTTGATAAAGCGTGCACGATCCTATTGTCTAATGTTTGGCATCACTACCAAAATAAGTTATATTGGCGACGAATTTAGCGACGCAAGTCATATACATCGGTAATATTTGTGAATTTAGCGACGTTGTATAAAAACGTCGCTGAACGTCACTATCAGCGACATTTAGCGACCGTTAGCACCACACATTATGCTTTGGAAAGCTGATGTCGCGGTCTAGTCGCAGAACATCGATGTTTTGTTTAACTCAGCGACATTTTGCGACTCCACATTAGGGACGTCGCCAGTTTTTTTTTATTGAATATCGATGTTTAGCGACGTCCTTTGTGGACGTCGCAAAAATGTTTCATATAGGGTTCCACCCGATCGATCTTCTATTTTCTTTCACCCAAAATTTTCAATCTTCCGCTCCCTAAATTTCTCTCCCCCTTTCTCTCTCCTCTCCGGGGACCCCTCCCTCCGACGACCCCTCCCTCCAGCTACCCCCTCCCCGCGGTGACCCCCTTCCCTGCGGCGACCCCCGTTCCTCCGGCGTCCCCCCTCCACCGTTGATTCTCCTCGTCGACGTCGACCCGACTCCGACGCCAACCCGTCTCCACCGCTGCTCCAGCCCCGACGACCCCGACCCGACTCCGACCAAGGCTGGTAAACCCTAACCCTAACTCCCTCCTCCTGACGTGCTGACACAGACACGATACGACATACACGACATGCACACACACAGACACGACACACACGACACACACACACACCACTACAAGAAAATAAAACATACTTGGTAGTCACCACTAGGGTAGTTTTCAGGTCGGAGTGTTAGTAACTGTTTAGAGTGTCGGTGGGTGTGTAAATAATAATAATAATAATAATAATAATAATAATAATAATAATAATAATAATAATAATAATAATAATAATAATAACACTGTTAAGAATTGGTATACTTCACGATACCTAACATGATTTTGAGGATCAACATTTGGGAACATAACCTATTAGTCCAAAGATGAGCCCATCAAAAAATAAGATAATTAAAATAACATCCTTTTGACCAAGTAACAACTCTAGCAAGATGGTCGCTAAGAACCCAAGACTAAGACTTGTAAGTTCTGGTTTTTAACTCAATAGGAAAAAAATCTAAATCGGTTTTAATTCGATTCTCGATTAATTTTAGCACATCCAAGGTCATTTTTATGATCGATCATAAACGTTATCTTTGTTTGGGCATGCACATGTTTGCTCTTGTTCTTAGTCATGGGTGAGCACATATACCTATGTACCGCTAGTCGCACACCCGTACTAAACCCACCCACATACGCATTTATGTTCTTGAGAAACACAACCACTAGGGGCACACCAGATCTATAACTGCTCACACGTGCGTGCTTGTTCTATTACTGCGGGCGAGAACAAACACATTTACCCGCGTGAGCACCCATACACCTTTATGTCATGGACACTTGTGCGATAAGCCACCCCCTTAAAACGTGACTAAGCTCTCTATAAGGGGCCTACTCTCCCTCTTCCCTTTCCATCCTCATATATACAGTATAAGTTTTTAAGCAAAAAATGAGTTTGTTGAAGTACCAAAAAAGGGGTAAACCAATGTGACATACAATCTTTTTGAAAGTTTGAGCGATGTTGGCGCATTGACGCAAAAATTGAGGCATCTATTTTGCACTTAACAGTCGCATGTCACATGAATCAAGGTGTATGATTCATCGCTTTCAATTGAAGTGTCATCGATGCATGATTTTTTGAAAATCAGAGCATCATCTATGGCTGACAGTGCTCTAGCCTGTACCTATAAATTGAGGGTCTAGAGGAGAGAAACTCCCTGCTATTCTTTTTTCTGTATGTGTCAGATCTTAGTATGTGTCAGATCTTAGTATTCCTAAGTAAGAGTGTGTATATGTGAGTGAGTATCATTAGAGTGTTAGAGAGTTAGTTCAGTCCTAGTACCTAGAGTGTATAGAGTATCTTAGAAATATAGGTATGATTGGTACAGTGTTTTAAACCATTCTCTAGAAATTAAATTTACTTATGCCAAGCCTTTTGGGCCTATCAGAGTTATAGATTTTTTCGGAAATCTAGCATAACGCTGATTGCCTTAAAAGGCTTGCATAAGTAAGAGTGTATAGAGTACCTTTTGGGCCTATAAGAGTTACTTCACTCAGTTTGTCAAGACAAGTAAACTTTTTAAATGTTGACGGTATATATACCGTCAACATTTGGTTTTGCCTTGTAGCTACAGGCAGTTGCATGCATTTTGCCTTATAACTTGGCCTATGGCCCGTGCTTGAGCAGTGTGGACTTCCAGGTTAGGGTGTTAGTTCATGATTAGCATTGTTTAGATATTAGTTTCAGTTAAAGGGTTAGTTAAGATTAGGATATTAGTTTATGTTAGAAGGAATATGAGAGTTAGTAGATGTTAAAGTAGGATATTAATTTATTAGTTAGGATATATAGTTTGAGTTAGGATACTGCTCAAGCACAGGCCAAAGGGTCGATATTAGGTATTAATTTTAAAAGTTTTACTTGTCTTGACAAACTGAGTGAAGTAACTCTTGTAGACCCAAAGGGTCGATATTGGACAGTTGGTGTCGTGTACTCCTACAAGTACAATTATACCTCACCAATAATCTCAGTTTTCTCTAAACTGTCACTCTCTACTGACCTCTATCTAAATTGTGCACCCATATCTAAACCGCCTTAACATTCATTCACTGACTGTAATGTGCATGTATCTATCTTACAGAATTATCGTCAAATGGATATGGAGCTGAATTACTATCTGCGAAATCGTTCGTGGATGTACAACCGTCATCCTGATGACATGTACGGTGTGCGGGATGAATTCATAGAGGGTGTACACCAGTTCCTGTAGTTTGCCAAGGCGTTCCCTCAGTACATGGACGGATACCAAAATTAAGTGTTCGTGTGTGAGATGTCGCAACTTAAAATATCATCCAGAAGTAGATGTCACGTATCATTTATACTCGAAGGGTTTCAAGTCGAATTACTATCAGTGGAGCGAGCACGGAGAACTTGTGTCTTTAGCATCGGAGTACGAGCCTTATGTGGATGTCCACAACAACGCTTCTTATGACGATGGGTTGGTGAACATGATTTTTGACGCGGCCGGGCCTAGTTTCGATCCGGATGATCATGATGCACCTGAGGAGGCACCGAACCCCGATGCTGCATAGTTCATGGAGTTGCTGGAGAATGCAAGGACTCCATTATATCCTGGTTGTGAGGATCATTCACCGTTGGAGGTGGTTACAAGATTGTTGAGCATCAAGTCCGATTTTAACATGTCGCAAGATTGCTACAACCGTCTTATGGAGTTGCTTATAGAAATATTGCCTGAGGGTAGCGAAGTTGTCCTAAAGACTTCTACCGGTCTAAGAGGATGGTTAGATCGCTCTGGATGGGATACAAAAAATTGATGCCTGTCATAACGGGTGCATGTTGTACTACAAAGACGACAAGGATGAAGACGCCTGCAGATTTTGTGGTGTCGATCGCTACAAGGAATGTGGTAGAGGAAAGTCTGTCGGTGCCAGGAAGCCTACCTCTTCGATGCACTACTTGCCGTTGACGCGCGGTTGTAGCGGTTGTTTATGGTGAAGGAAGCTTGCAGAAAACATGAGTTGGCATAAGCGGGAACATACCGAAGGAGTGTTGGATCACCCATCTGATAGAGAAGCATGGAAGCACTTTGATCGAGAGTATCCAGATTTTGCTTCTGATCCGCGTAATGTCAGATTGGGTCTCTGCTCCGACGGTTTTACCCCATTCGGACTTTCGGGATCCCAGTACTCGTGTTGGCCTGTGATCGTCACCCCGTACAATCTATCCGCCTTGGATGTGCATGAAGACTCCGTATATGTTCCTCACCGTTATTATCCCAGGTCCGAACAATCCGAAAAGGAACATCGATGTGTATTTACAGCCATTGATTGATGAGTTGAATCATCTGTGGGAAGTAGGTTCCAACACGTACGATGTATCTAGAAAACAAAATTTTCAGATGCGGGCATCACTTATGTGGACCATCAACGACTTTTCGGCCTATGGAATGTTATCTGGATGGAGCACGCATGGTCGTCTTTCATGTCCGTATTGCATGGATAGCACTAAGGCTTTCCGTTTGAAACACGAGGCAAACCGTGCTTCTTCGATTGTCATCGACAATTCCTGCCGAAGGATCATCCATACCGGAGGAACATGAATACTTTTCGTGCTGGCGTTGTGGAGAAGGCTAATCCCCCGCCAAGGTGGCCCGAATACACGATATGGAAAGAGGTAAAAGATTTACCAAGAGCTATTGAGCAGCCTGCTACGGGCTACAAGTGTGACGGATTTGGTCGCAATCATAACTGGACGAAGAGGAGTATATTCTGGAATCTTCCATATTGGAGCACTAATCTGATTAGACATAACCCTGATGTCCATATCGAGAAGAATGTGTTTGACAACATAATTAATACTGTAATAGACGTAAAGGGAGAAGACGAAAGACAATCCAAAGGCTAGATTGGACTTGGAAGAAATATGTAGACGTCCTGCATTGCATTTGATAGAGGTCGGGAATGGAAAGTTGAAGCAGCCTAAGGCAATTTTCTCACTGGAGAAGGAGAATAAAGTGAGGCTTTGTAGGTGGATTCAAGGTCTGAAATTTCCAGATGGGTATGTTTCGAACATGAGAAGATGCGTCGACCTCAAGGAGAACAAACTGACAGGTATGAAGAGCCATAATTGTCACATATTCATGAAGCGGTTAATTTCGATTGTATTTCGGGAATTCTTACCGCAGGCAGTTTGGGATCCATTGATGGAGCTTAGCATATTCTTCAGGGACCTTTGTTCTAAGAAATTGCTCGTTGATCGTCTAGAAAAGCAAGAGAAGGACATTACGGTAACACTGTGCAAGCTAGAGAGGGTGTCCCTCCTGGATTCTTTGACTCTATGGAGCATTTGTCGATTCATCTTTCCTACGAGGCACGTGTTGGTGGACCCGTCGAATATCGATGGATGTACCCGTTCGAGCGACATTTGAATCACCTAAAAGAAAGGTGAAAAATAAGGCTCGGGTCGAGGGTTCTATTTGTGAAGCCTATATTCTCGAGGAGATTACAAATTTCTGCTCCTCCTATTTCAAACCTCATGTTGCTACGAATAGAACGAGGTCTCCGAGAAACGACGACGGATATCAAGAATTTAATGATGGAATACTGAAAGTATTCAATACGTCTGGAAAGCCTTCGGGAAAAATAAAAAAGAGATATTTGAATGACGAAGAGCTAAGGGCTGCTCAGTTGTATGTATTACTCAATTGCGACGAGGATGAAGTGGAGAAGCTAGATGGGTAAGTAACTCAGGATGATGAGTTTACGTCATCTCAATATAATAGTATAAGCTAATATTATTGTACTAATCGGCGGTTGCTTCGTTGTTTTCCAGCACATATAATGATGAGTTGAGGCTGGTTAGACCCTACCTAACAGACGTAGCATTAGAACAAGAAATGAGACGTACATTTTCCTTCTTGGTTGAAGCGAATATGTAAGTAGCTCGGTAATTACTGGCCTCTTCTAATGCAACTGCGCAATAAATAACTTATTATCTCTTCTTTGATATTCAGGTCGATCGTCTAATTTCACCCGAGATTGAATTAATTAGAACTCTTGCCAAGGGACCAATTACTTTTGTTAAAATATGGCCAAGTTACTGTGTCAATGGCTTTCGGTTCAAGTCGACAAATGCTCCAATCAGAGACAGCTTCCTGGATCTTGATTCTACGAAAAACAGTTATTTGTGTATCAAGTCTTCGAACTACAAAGACGTCGATCCAGGAAATATTTCTTTGGCATCTTGCGAGAGATTGTGGAGTTGTCATATAATAATGGCAGAGAACCTGCAAAGATCGTGTTGTTCAAGTGTGAATGGTTCGATCCGATTGAAAATCAAGGTTGAAAAATTGACAAGCATGGTCTTGTGGATATAAACTACAAGCGTAGATATCAAAACTACGAACCGTTTGTCCTAGCAACTCAGGCTCAGCTTGTGTACTTCACAGCTTATCCGAGACGGGGAGCAACGAAGTCTGACTGGTGGACAATATGCAAGACTAAAGCTAGAGATACTTTTGATGTTGACGAAAAAGCTTACCAAGAGGACGAGCTACCTCTTGTAACCAATATTGTCGATGTGGACTCCACGAAGTTACGCATTACACGACACATAATGTAGAAGATGTAGAATTATCCGAAGAGGAAGGCGAAGCCGACGAAGGCGAAGATAAAAGTGAAGATGAGGAGGAAGAGGAAGATGAGGTCGAGGAAGACGAACAAGATGATTATTCTGAAGATGATTGAGAGAGATATACTTATCTGAATTTAGATGTTTCTTCTAGAATATATTATCTAGACTTAGATGTTTATTGTAGAATATATCATCATATGTTGTCTTGGTTATTATCTTGTCTTTGTTTTACTTTCATATTTCTAGTCTCTGTTATTTGTTGTACTTTCATATTTCTAGTCTCTATTATTTGTTGTATTATCATATACTGTTATCAGGTATGGTAGGTCGTCGCGGATCGTTCCGAAAAGGGGGACGACGAGGTCATGATCCTCTGGTACTTCCTACAGGTACTGCTAGAGGACGGGGTTTTCCTTCGGTACCTCCTACTGGTACCGGCTCTGGATCCTCTTCGCCGATTACTCCTCCATATCGGACAGTAGCTGGACCTGCTGGGACGACGTCATGTGGTATATCTCCTAGGACGAGTAGTTCCAGGCCTAATGAGAGTGCTCGCCCGTCTAGCGTTCCTTCTGCTGATACGACGATGGAGACGGATGAGCAGATAGCGGAGGCTGCACCGACGGCCGAGGCAGCTGCGCCGACGGTCGACCAACATCATGGAGATGATGCATGCGCACCACCGGAGGAGAGGAGGACGGAGATCTGGGCCGACGGTACAAAGTAGGTATTTTGGTTTATAATTTTTTTTCTGTTTTTATCATAAATTAACTTTTTTCATGAATATAATATGTCTGTATAGATATCGTCCCCCAGAGGTACAGAGACGCCTAGGCCACATGCTGAGGCATAATTATAGTGGTCCTTGGATTAACTACTCTGATGCTCCAAACGAAAGGAAGAACTACTGGTTTACGCGCTTCAAGGTTAAAATAGATTTGCTTTTAATATGAATCATATAATTAATTCATATTATATATAACTGATAATATTTGGTTTGCGCTCTTCTAGGATATGTTTTTCTATCCACTGCACCGGACCGAGCTTATCGAGGGGATGTTTCCTGCTGTCGCTGCCAAGCTGATCCGCGATGCTATTAATGATCAGAAGGATCGTGATCGTGCCGAAAAGCCGATCCAAGGTTGGATCACCCTTGATCAGTGGAATGCGATGAAGGCTTGATTCGACGAGCCAAGGTACAAGGAGAAGTCGGAGAAGGCCAAGGCGGCTAGGCAACATGCCTCGAAGTGGTACGGTGGGTCGATTCCGATGACGGAACATTTCCGTCGTCTGGTATGTCTTTCTCTTTTAGAAATATTATTTTAATGCAAAACCGATAAATTATTACTAAGATAATATATTTAATTACATGTAAGGAAGGTCGGTAACGCCGACATGGTGACCGTCTTCCTGGCCACCCATCGGAAGGGCGAAGGCCTTATTGACGAGAGGGCCGAGCAGACCTATGTAAGTATTACAATACGTTATCTTAATTTAATACTTCGTGTTAATTTTAATATAACATAGTAAATATGATGCAAATAAATATTTATGTAGTTAGTAATAATAAGTACATTAATTAGAAATTAGAAATTATAGAGTACTATCCATTCTTTCTAGGCCGAGTATCAGAGGCTACGGGAACGGGCGGCTGCTAGTGCACCTAATGCAGGAGAGGCCAGTACCTCGCAGCCCACTCAAGCTCCGTCGGCGGACGAGCTGTAGAATGACCGTCGCTGGTGGACTCCATAGGGGTACATACTACGGTACGGGATTCTATGGCGCCCTAGTTGCGTCCCAGTCCTCTAGGGCATCTCCTGCTAGTGTGCATGGTCCACAGCCGTCCCAGGAGTCTGCCCCGAGTCCACTATATGGTGGAGTCTCTCCGTGACGACCTGCTACGACGGATCGAGGAGCAGTCTCAGCATCCTACGGACGATCCTGTGCTGCTAGCACGATTGGATGCACTCGACCGCGGCATTATGGAGCTCATGGAGACGACTGAGAGGAAAGAGCACGGCATTGGAGGGTTAGAGCGCACGGTGACGGAGCTGCAGATAGCACAGGTGACCATGACCGATAGGCTGAGATTGGTGACGGATTCGATGGTCCAGAGCAGTGATAGACTATTATCTACCATGGATTCATACCACCAGCGACTTACAGCGTTGGAGCGTGCTGGTCCTTCGGGTGCGCCTTCATCGTCGTCGACTACGCTGCCTCCACCGCCTTCTTCATCGACACTGACTCCACCGATGTCACTGCCTGCTCCATCGGTATCGATTTTACTTGAAGAGTATGAGTTGTTTTATCCCTTCGTCGCAGCGGTGCCCCTCCTGCACCAGATCCCTAGTAGTCCTAGTTAGGACTGTTTGTTTGTGTTTGTTTGATCCTTTGTTTGTGACTTGGATATTTGTTGGTTGGTAGACTTGGATGTTTGGATCATATTTGTTGGATCCTATTCTATTTGTTGGTTGTGTGTAGACTTTGGTTATTTGGTTGTAGACTTTGTTATTTGGTGTAGACTTGGTTATTTGGATACTTGTTGGTTGTGCCTATTTGTTGGATCCTATTCTATTTATTGGATCCCATTCTATTTGTTGCCTGCTACATTGTGTTATACTGTTGTTTATGTTATTATTCGTTTCAATTGGATGTTAATGTGCTTCTGTGGTTTACGTTTACCGGTGTTGAGTGTTCCACCGAAGGGGTCGGCGAACCCAGGAAGAAAATGATATCTGTTATACTGTGTCTTTATGGTTATCTTTTTAAACTGCAGGAGAAAAGGACATTCTGTATTTTATTTTTTTGCAGATTTAGCGACGTTTACCGACGTTTATCGACGTCCACCGACGTACGTTTGCGTCGGTAAACGTCGGTAAATCTGTAAAAATTTTCAGGGTACGACGTTTACCGACGTCCATATACGTCGGAGACCGTCGGTAAAAGTCGGTGAACGTCGTAATAATCCCAGGAATTATCGACATTTAGTGACATTTTAAACGACGGTAAACGTCGGTAAGTTCCCAGAATTTTACCGATATAGCGACTTTCAACACGTCGCTAATCCACCGATGAAACACGGTAGACGTCGGTAATATCCCAGGATATACCGACGTAAATATACGTCGGTAAACGTCGGTATTTGCGACGTTCGGCGACGTTTTAAAGATCAACGACTTACGTTTCCACGACAAGTCCAAAACGTCGGTAATTGCGTCGTAAATATTTTTAGCGACGTAATTTGTCGTTTTAGCGACTTTAGGCGTCGCTAAAACGACTTATTCTAGTAGTGCATAGCATAAAGTGACCCACAAGTCTGAATGCACATTTTTACGGTGCAAGGGCTTGGCATAGCCTTGCTCGTCCCACGGGTTAAGTTGTATCGCATGATGGAGTCAGGCAAAAGTTATGTCAAGGGCTATCGAAGTAATAGCAAGCACGATCCCACGATTCTACGACTGGTTGTAGCCACACAGTCCTACGGTCTTAAAGCTCGTCATATAGGGTATGACTTGGGCGATAGTGTCACATAGAGTACAATTGGTTTAAGGAACGAGCCACGGTTGATTCAAATTGAGTTTGAAAAAAGGGCTATCAAATAGTCATTCCTGAGTTGAGTAAAATGATAGGGCAACATGGAAGAATAATCGTGACCATGGGTCATCGAGGCGGTCTCAAATACTAAAAAGCTTTAATATGGTCCTAAAAAATAGTAACACTAGAAGAAGAATGACTGTGTAAGACGGTAGTTCGAGTCGAGTCTTGCATGGTCATTGGACAACTTGTCGACAAGGGAAAGTTTCCTCGGAACAACCAACCTGGGGCCATAGGATCGTTTTGGCCTAGGAGGAAACTGGGAGTACCACTTAGGTTATTCAAAAACTTTCAGCGGGCTCGCTACTTGCGCTGAAAGGGTCATCGATAGCAAAGATATAAGTCCAGGATAGCTTGTGCTTCTAGTGACTATTTCATATAGATGAGTTGGCATAATAGCGACGATCTACGTGCATGTCTTTGGATTGAGTCAAGATTTGTGTACGGTATTAATGAGTCAAGTTGAATGTTTGCACGATTTGTAACAACAATGTTTGGGCCTAAGAATTGGCTGTAATGAAGACACCGTGTTTTGGCACGAAGTGTGGCGTCGGTTGGTGAGTCGTTGACACAAAAAGTATAAGTAAGTTGGATTAAGTCATTTCGAGTTTAAGTTAGGAAGGGCCGTAAGGCAAAGTTGGTCAAGTGGTACTGAGTTGCGAGGCAAAACCTTAATGTGGATACACAAATAGAGTTTATGGCACGACTAAGTGATTGAGTCTACAAAGTATGGGCCAAAAGGTAAGCACGAGTCGATAAGTTGACTTTGTTGGCACGAGAAGGGTCTAGAGGCAAGGATAAGTAAGTTATCGGTACGATGATACTG